>CM067375.1:1259163-1277163 GCA_034401795.1 Chaetoderma sp. LZ-2023a | reverse complement strand
ATGATAGCATTACACCTAGCCTCGATTTCAACACCTGTAATTATATTTCTTTCCACTCTCTCTCTACACAAAGTATTTTCCTTTGCAAAACCACATAGAATCTGAGTTTGATAGTTTTTTTATTCCATCACAGATTTATCCAGGCATCTAATGCAGAAATAGCCTCTACATCATTGGTATTCCAATAACTTGGCATCTGTCTCTGTGAACATGACATTACAATTTATGCAAGTCCATATGCCATCGTCTTCATCATCAGTGGCTAATATCTGGTATTTATTTGGAGACAGAAGCGACATTGTGTTGTGGTTCCCTACCAGGCTGTTTTTAGAACTGTTTCTAGTGCTCTGGGGGCCTACCTCTCCTTTTAATTATGCGTTGAGGATTGTCTGCGTCCTTGATGATGCCATCTTGTTTTTTGGTGTTGTAAGACACTGACCAATTTACCTTGTCCTTCCCGACCTGTTCCTGGGGTTGTTTCTGGCTTATCAGACATAGAATCAGTACTGGTGTTGCTCAACATACTTTGTAGTCCAAAAGCTTGCCAAAACCTCTGTCTAACAATTCAATCAAGTACAAATTATAAAACCTTTTTTCAAGAGAAAATTATTGATCTTCACCGGAAGTACCTAAACCATTGGCTTCTTGTGCTGGTAGATTCAGTATTACTTCATACTGCATGTGTGAAAGAGAAGTTGTGAAAAAGAAAGTATTATATGCTACATTCAACTATGATACAAGATTTACAAATATTTACAAGTTTTTGACAGGCTAGGTGACAATATCCATGTCATCAGCTGCGATGTGCCACCTACAACCAAGACACATAGTCAGCCCTTAGGCCAGCTGCGGTGTTCCGCCTACCAGGAAGACTGATAATTGACTTTGTTATCACAATATATTTTTTAATGACTGCATTATTTGAAGGGTAGATTGGCGCAGATAACATGTCCATGCATTAGAAGTGTATTTATTCTATGCAAGAATCGTACATATACATAGAATATAAATGGTTGTTTTAATGCACTTTAGGTAGGCGTGGTTCTGCACCAAATCATATCATAGCCATGTCAAATTACAATGGGGTGGGGTGGGGGGGGGGGTTGTTGGTTGTGTGATTACACCCCTAAACCCAGGCCCCTCCAGTTTTACATATGATTTTGTCCAAGTTTTGTAATATTTACATGGTTTTTGACAGGTAAGGTGATGGTGTCATGGTCGTTAGCTGCGGTGTGCTGCCTACAACCAAGACACATAGGCAGCTGCGGTGTGCTGCCTACCAGGAAGACTGACCCACAAAGCCTGTCCAGTATGGCTAGCTATAAACCTAAAACTGAATTTCTACCATAATACATTTTGAAATAACTGCCATCTTTGAGGATATGCTGGTTTATGTAACTGTCACATTCAAGTGGAAGACAAGGGCTGATGGGACTCATTTCCACCACTTGAATGGACTAGATGCCAACGAATGATCAATAGTCTTTGGGCCAGTCACGTTAACCAAAGAACAGACAAACAAGACAAAAGTTTAATGTTAAAGAATAATGTTTACTGAACATAAATCCTCCCCCCCCCCCTTTCCAACAATTAATGACAATGATAATTAAATTAGTATTAAATATTGAGCAATATGAAATAAAAGTGTTCAAATAAGTTCCTGCTGGATGTGGTACCAATGTGAGTATCTCGCCTCGTGAAGTGAGCATGACGTGACCGTGACGTGACCTCGTGATATGAGTGTGACTTGACCTCAAGACATGAGCATGACATGACCTGGAGACATGATCGTGAGTGTGAGCACCTCGTGACGTGAGTGTGAGCACCTCGTGGCGCGAGCGTGAGCACGCCGTGACGTGAGTATGAGCACCTCATGACGTGAGCATGAGCACCTCATGACATGAACATGAGCACTTCATGCCATGAGCGTGAGCACTTCATGGCATGAGCATGAGCGCTTCATGACGTGAGCGTGAGCACCTCGTGATGTGAGTGTGAGTACTTCGTAACATGAGCGTGAGCACCCCGTGACGTGAACAACATCTAGACTAGCATTACCACCACTTTCATAGCCAATACTGAGGACGCAAGCATATAATACAAGACTGCTAAATCCTAGAGTCATTACTAAAAATCAATCAGTACAAAACAACATGTTGTGAACTTGTGATAACATAATGCCTAACAGGACTGTTTATAACTATTATCGGTTGGCAGAGGCGCAAAATAAAACACTGGCAGCATTCTCTTGACTATTTTGAAAACAAATCTGCCCGGTAGCCATTGCTGCCTTAGGAAACAACATCCTCCATACAGATTTCCTCCAAAATATTCGACAGCTGTCATGAATAGCAATTTACCAAATAACATGTGCTTCGACGAAGAAATGGTTGACAAAATATTAATGCTCTACATACCTGAGGCATGGTCAGCCAAGTTCAACATCAAGCAAGTAACACCATCTTAGAATACGGTCGCAACAACGCTAATGGCGACAGCAAACCCAATAAGACTGAGTATATATACACTTCAGACCTCTAGCTAATTACCATACCAATAAGCTGCATGAAGAAGCGACATCAATAACCTAGGTAGGAATTTGTAATGCTATACACGCATACTCTGATTTGAATATAAAAGGATTGCACATTTCCTGCCGAACTTCCACAACATAACTGCTACCACCAATGCTACTCATAGTTGCCAAAACATTACACTACTTACATATGTGGCAATACGAAATATTGATTAATAGAAACAAATATTAATATTTTCATATTTAATAATACTATTCATAAGCTGTGATAGTTGTAATAATACGCCCAATATCTAATTTAAATAATAATGGTTTACCTGAACAGATTAGCGGGCCCGTACACAGGTGAATTAGCATACCAATACTGCAACACAAAACTAGATTTGCGTGACAATGGCAGCGCACAAATCACATAGTAAATGACAACAGCACTGCCAAATAAATAATGTTGTAGCGGAGTCACTACAGTACTACATAGAATAAAATATACACAGTTTAATATATCTGCAATTCGGATTGTGACAAACCCCTCACTTTGAAATTTATCACAACACAAATTTCACCAAATCATCACGAAACGACTGACCAACTCATGTAATCCGCACCAACATTGTCTTTTCCTTTTATCAATACACTCTGTAGATCAAATTCTTTTTTAAAAACCAATGCCCATCTCATTACCCGAGGATTCTCAATCTTATCATGGTTTATAAAAGCCAGTGACTGATGGTTTATCTGCAAAACAAAAGGGGATCCAGATAAATATATCATGAATTTATTCACTGCCCACACCACAGCCAAACACTCTTTTTCTATCACAGAGTGCACCTTCTCTCTGGGCAACAGCTTCCTGCTAGCAAACACCACAGGATGTAACATCTGGTCATGCTCCTGTATCAAAACGGCCCCTAAGGCAACACCCGATGCATCAACTCTAACTACAAATTCTTTGCTGAAGTCAGGAAGTCGAAGTATTGGTGCATTGCACAACCTCTCTTTAGATGTATTAAAAGACTTCTCATGAGTTGACTCCCAGTCCAGTTTATTTGGACTCCCTTGCTTTATAAGATCTGTAAGCGGCGCTGCAATCTGAGCATAATTAGGCACATATCTATTGTAAAATCCTGTCAGGCCTAAATATGAACATAATTCAGTTTTAGTCTGAGGTCGTACTGCATTGGTCATATGAGAAATTTTATCAGCTAGAGGTGACAATTTACCTGATCCAACACGATGTCTAACAGATTCCATATCTGGGTAACCAAAGAAACATCTTGACGGTTTAATTGTCAAATTCGCCTCTTTAATCCTCTGAAATAATTGAAATAAGATTACAATATGATCTTGCCAATCCATTATATATGCCAAGACATCATGAACAAAATTGTCTACTTGTTCCATTCCATCTAATAACATCATTATCATGCGATTGTATGTACTGCCTGAATTTACCAATCCGAATGCCATTCTGGTAAATCTATAGGACCCAAACGGTGTGTAAAATGCAGTATAATCTTTATATGATTCGCTTAAAGGAATCTACCAATACCCTTGGCTGAAGTCCAGCTTAGAAAGATAACGACCCTGACTAACCTTAGCAAATGTTTCTTCGGATTTTGGCATGTGTTCTGCATCAAATACAGTCAGTCTGTTGAGCTGTCGAAAATCAATAACTGGTCATGCACGGCCATCTTTCTTCTTCACCATTATCAGTGGAAGCCTGTATGGAGAAATAGCAGGTTGGTTTATACCAGTTTCAATCATGTCTTGAATTTCAGGTATCACAGTACTTAATTGAGAATGTCGAATTGGATATGGCTTTAGATCCATTGGTTTATGACTAGTCACCTTGATTTCATGTTCCAGGAAATGAGTTAAACCAGGCTTACTTGAGAAAATTTCATTGAATTCATGTATTAGCAACTTCACATCACGAACTCGTTCTGCTGATATCTCTGGATTGATGTTGACACCCTCACTTGTCTCCAGCTTCGATGATGGGTAATCACTTAACAAAGAATCATTATCAAAGTCCGTTTCTTCATTGCCATCTGAATCAACTACATTAACTTCACATGGCATTTCACGTTCATGGTATTGTTTCAACACATTGGCATGAAATATTTTAATTTTCTTATCTATTTTAATCTTGTAGTCATTCACAGCAACCTTTTCCACAACTTCATATGGGTCACGCCATTGCATCAGTAACTTGTTGCTGTTAGATGACAAGAAAATTAACACTTTACCACCAATCTGAATTGTTCTTGGTTTAGCACGGCGATCATAGTAAGTAGTAGGGCCGGAGTCAAAATGATCACACCTCCCTCAACTGGCAGCCGTTCAGCGATCCATGGCCCCCACCGCCCTCTTAATCCTGGGGACTTTTGGCTGTTGAGACATGTGGTTGGTATGCCTCTAGATGATGCCCCAGGGATTAAGAGGGCGGTGGGGGCCACGGATCGCCGAACGGCTGCCAGTTGAGGGATGTGTGATCATTTTGACTCTGACCCTACTACTACTACACATAATAAGGTCTGAGCACCCATTTAGAGACAAGCATCCACAGTGATATACACCGAGCACGACTTGTCTCAACAACCTATGCCCCAGAGATTGAGAGGGTGGTGGGGGCCACGGATCGCCGAATGGCTGCCAGTTGAGGGAGGTAGTATCATTTTATTTCCAACCCTGCTACTACCACACTGAACGCCCATTTAGAGACAAGCCTCCACAGCGACATACACCACTGATCGCCTTGTGATCAACCACACACATAATAGGGTCTGAACGCCGATTTAGAGAAAGCATCCACAGTGATATACACCCTCTGAACAGCCAGAATTGTAAGACGCCGTCCAGACCATAGAACAGAACCTTGATCAGTTTGTCCAGCTGTTCACGGACGTACCATGACAGTGCAGCCTGGGATGGCTGCGGAACAGGGCAACAATGGTAGGCGGCTCCGAACTGGCCACCATCATGGGGCAGATCCCCTACTCGAGCTTCGAGGAGGTTCTGGCCAGAAGTGTTGGGTCAAGACCTGGGGCGGGGGCGCCGTGGCGTGCTGGTGGGGGACTCTCTTTGAATCCATGAGCAGGCGCCTGTTCAAGATCGACTGTGGGACGCATGCACTGGGCACCAACATCCACATTGACGGCGGGTGGCTGGGCTACCGGGGACATACCAACAGCTCCAATGGCTACTGTCTACTCAACATGGTGTGGCAACGTGACTCTGACGAGGAGTGGCAAATCCTGAACACCAACCTGAAGGTCGACGACAAGGAGCACGAGGTCCAAACAGTGACAGTACTTTTGGAGTTCAAGGCCCCTACATCCAGTGGCCCAAAGGAGATATACCCCGCCACTACCTGCCGCAGGTCTGGTCGGGCCTCGCGCTGTCACAGGTAGCCAAGTTCGGACTCTACGTCGACATGGTCTACCGCATCTGTGTGCTCAAAGACCTCGGCGACAGCCCCGAGTACAATGAGGTCTACCACTACTGCGACACAAAGGGCTGGGGCCAACCGGTGGCCTGGGGCATGACCCCCGTCTACGCCGACTTGGGCGGCAGGGGTCCAGCTAGCACCTTCAACTCGTTCTCCTCGTGGGAGATGCTCACGTCGGGCCACAAGGCCTTATGGCATTCAGCTACTTCGGGGTGGAGCCTGACATCGATATACTTGACCCGGTGAACTTTGGCAGCTGCACCTCCAAGATGTTCGACAAGATGATGGGCTTCGTGGACCAAGGTGAGTACCTGACGAAGCATGTTGACCCATGCTTCGCGGACGGCCACAGCAACCTCTTCGACCACAGCATTATAGACGCCCTGGTGGCAGACGCACCCTACGAACACTACCTGCTGGGCATCATCCCTTGGAAGGTCTTTGAGATCAACCACATTCCCATGGAACGCAACCCCGGGTTCTTGGCCAAAAACCAGCCCTACATTGACGAGCTCACCACGCTTGCCCCACAGATCACCGAGTTGCCCAACCCGCGCACCGCCTACGAGGTCATTTGCCAGATGCGTGCTGCCAGGCGATGTGGCAGATATACAGACCTCGTCCACGGCACATCAGGCATGCCCATTTCAATGAAACTGTCCTGAACAGAGTTCTTCAGGCAGATGTTCTATTCCTTCCACATGACTCGATTTGTCGTAAGACCTATAAGTATGCCCTCACCATCGCCGATGTCACCAGCAGGTACAAGGTTTAGAGACAAGCATCCACAGTGATATACACCGACCACGAGATGTCTCAACAACCCTATGCCCCAGGGATTGAGAGGGTGGTGGGGTCACGCATCGCCGAACGGCTGCCAGTTGAGGGAGGTAGTATCATTTTAATTCCAACCCTACTACTACCACACTGAAGCCTCCACAGTGACATACACCACTGATTGCCGTGTGATCAACCACACATAATAGGGTCTGAATGCCCATTTAGAGACAACCATCCACAGTGATATACACCACTGATCGTCTTGTGATCAACCACACATAATAGGGTCTGAATGCCCATTTAGAGACAAGAATCCACAGTGATATACACCACTGATCGCCTTGTGATCAACCACACATAATAGGGTCTGAACGCCCATTTAGAGACAAGCATCCACAGTGATATACACCACTGATCGCCTTGTGATCAACCACACATAATAGGGTCTGAACGCCCATTTAGAGACAAGCATCCACAGTGATATACACCACTGATCGCCTTGTGAGCACCACACATAATAGGGTCTGAATGCCCCTTTAGAGACAGGCATCCACAGTGATCTACACCATGACTACTGTTGCACAGCTTCACGATGTTGCAAAGAAATTCGGCCTTAGAGTAGCGTCTAAGGACAAGAAAGCCGACCTGCTCCAGATGATCGGACAGGCCTGTGCTGAGGAGTCACAGAAGCGACTCTCCCGAGCAATGAAGACAGGAAGGTTTCCAGCGCTTACCAAAGATGATCCTTTGAGTCCATCCACTGGAGCGCTTACCTCCCCTATGCAGGATCGCTAAGCGAGTGATGAGGGGGCCGAGGTCTGAACCCTTAGCCCAGGGGATGACGCCCAGCAGGTAGTGTTTGTAGGGTGCGTCTGCCACCAGGGTGTCTATAATGCTGTGGTCGAAGAGGTTGCCACGGCCGTCCGTGAAGCGCGGGTCGACGTGCTTCGCCAGGTACTCACCTTGGTCCACGAAGCCCATCATCTTGTCGAACATCTTGAAGGTGCAGCTGCCAAAGTCCACCGGGTCGAGTATATTGACGTCAGGCTCCACCCCGAAGTAGCTGAACGCCATCAGCCAGTCTCGTGGCCCGACGTGAGCATCTCCCACGAGGAGAATTAGTTGAAGGCGCTAGCTGGACCCCTGCCACACAAGTCGGCGTAGACGGGGGTCATGCCCCAGGCCACTGGTCAGCCTCAGCCCTTTGTGTCATGGTAGTGGTAGTCCTCATTGTACTCGGGGCTGTCGCCGAGGTCTTTGAGCGCACAGATGCGGTAGACCACGTCGACGTAGAGTCCGAACTTGTCTACCGGCAACAGTGCGAGGCCCGACCAGACCTGCGGCAGGTAGTGCGGGTATATCTCCTTTGGGGCACTGGCTGTAGGGGGCCTTGAACTCCAAAAGTACTGTCACTGTTTGGACCTCGTGCTCCTTGTTGTCGACCTTCAGGTTGGTGTTCAGGATTTGCCACTCCTCATCGGAGTCGCGTTGCCACACCAGGTTGAGTAAACAGTAGCCGTTGGGGTTGTTGGCATGTCCCAGATAGCCCAGCCACCCACCGTTAATGTGGATGTCAGTGCCCAGTGTGCGCGTCCCGCAGTCGATCTCGAGCAGGTGCCTGTTCATGGCCTCAAAGAGAGTCCCCCACCAGCACGGCACGGCGCCCCCGCCCCCGATCTTAACCCCACACTTCTGGCCCAGAATTCGGAGCCGCCTACCATTGTTGCCCTGTTCCGCAGCCATCCCAGGCCGCGCTGTCGTGGGACGTCCGCGAACAGCTGGATAAACTGATCAAGGTTCTGTTCCATGGTCTGGATGGCATCTTTCTGTTCCATGGTCTGGACGGCGTCTTACAATTCTGGCTGTTCAGTGGGTGTATATCACTGTGGATGCTTTCTCTGAATGGGTGTTCAGACCCTATTATGTGTGTGGTTGATCACAAGGCGAACAGTGGTGTATGTCGCTGTGGAGGCTTGTCTCTAAATGGGCGCTCAGTGTGGTAGTAGTAGGGTTGGAATTAAAATGATACTACCTCCCTCAACTAGCAGCCGTTCAGCGATCCGTGGTCCCCACCACCCTCTCAATCCCTGGGGCATAGGGTTGTTGAGACATGTCATGGTCGGTGCATATCACTGTGGATGCTTGTCTCTAAATGGGCATTCAGACCCTATTATGTGTGGTAGTAGTAGGGCCGGGGTCAAAATGATCACACTTCCCTCAACTGGCAGCCTTGGGGCATCATCTAGAGGCATACCAACCACATGTCTCAATAACCATAAGTCCCCAGGATTAAGAGGTCGGTTTGGGGGGGGGGGCACGGATCGCAAACGGCTGCCAGTTGAGGGAGGTGTGATCATTTTGACTCCGGCCCTACTACTTAGTACATTTTATAATGGTTTTGAGAATTAGCTAAATTATCCTGTGCTAGCTTGCCAACTTCTTCTAGGCGATTTCGTAAGTCAAATACATACTCATGTGTTGTTTTTACTTCCTCTTCCAGATTATCTTTTGTCCACAACTCACGAAGAACTGCCATTGGGCCTCTCACAGTACGTCCGTAGACTAGTTCGAAAGGAGAAAATTGTGTGCTATCCTGTACTGTCTCTCTGTAAGCAAACAATAAAGGCTCTATATATCTATCCCAGTCCTTTGGATTATCAGTACTAACTTTTCAAGGCATCATCTTAATCACACCACTAAATTTCTCACACAAACCGTTAGCAATGGCGTGGTAAGGTGTTGTAAACAATTGGTTAATGGAAATTAATTCGCACACTTCTGCCATCATATGAGAAGTAAAATTAGAACCATTATCAGATAGTATTTCACTTGGTACACCTACAAGAGAAAACATTTTCAGTAATGCTTCTGCCACTCGCTCAGTCTCAATAGAGGGTAAAGCAGCAGCTTCCGGATATCTTGTGGCATAATCGACTATGGTTAGAATATATTTATTACCTTGTTCAGTCCGTGGTTCTATTGGTTCAATTATGTCAATTGCGACTCTCTGAAATGGTGTGTCAATCAATTGCATCTTTTAGCTTAACATAATTGATTGCTTCATCAATTGGCAGGCGAGAATACATATCTAGCGCCTTTCCAGACAACAATGCACTAAGGAATATGGCTTTATCCTCATCCTCCCAGTGCTGTACAGTAGCATAGCATTCGAAACGCTCAATATAGGCATCTATACAGTCTTCTCCATCATCAAATTTAGGTAATTTAGGAGTTCTAAAATTATGTGACGTTACAGATTGATTACCTGAATCTGTAAGTTTGCTCTTTTCCAGAATTTCAAGTTCCAACCTTTTCAACTCGCGATCATGTTGCCTTTGATCTCTAGCTTTCTCTTCATCCCATTTATGCTTCTCTTAATCCTGTTTACGCTCCGTTTCAGCGAATTGACGCAGTTTTACACCTTTCAAACCAAGTTCTTTTTCTAAGATCTATGTAAGCTTTAAGTTCAGACATAATAACTACACTATTACAGTGAATACAACAACACAATGTCAACAATATAATTAATGTAGCAATAATATTCATAACAATCATAAAATGTTACCCATAGGTCTGCCAAACGATACCAGTGTATCTGCCTAAAGAACGCTATGGTATTACCACACCACCATGGTACATTGTAATCTCAAATACACTTACTACTCTTCAACCCTCAAGTTATAGTGTGAGCCCTCACACACGCATCCTATTGGTTCGTCCAATACACAATGTAGCTTACCATGCCTCATCACAATAATGACCTGAAAAATCTCATACAATAACAGTCATATTAATAAATAACATTACTTCAAACAAATACTATCAAATCCAAGTTAAATGTCTGCGCTCCTATTAACCCTTAAACGTCTATGATATCAAATTTTGATAGCAAAAATCAGTTTCACTAAATTCTTAATAGTTCATTAACTTAATCAGAGCAATAACTAAGAAGAAGCGTTAAACAAATTAAGCTATATGCTATGAATATATGATTTAAGCTAACTTTAATAGTGAACGCAGTGAGCGTATATAGATAACATGTACGTACGTATAATGAGGAAAAATCAACAGAAAATGAGACAGGGAACCAGGCTAAAATACATATACCATGCGACTGAGAAAGCTTCGTTTCCGGTCGCGAGCTTTTTTTTGCTTCCGGTTTCGGCTTATGATATAGCGTTTGTGGTTTCTTCATGGGCCCCCGTTGCATTATGGGATATGGTTCTTCATTATGCGTATGTTCCCCTAGTTATTTTAGGGAAACCTGCGAATTTTCAATGCCCAAAATTTGTGTGATATTGTTATCACGAAATAGCGTACATTTACTTCAGAATGTAAAACTGTTAAATCGTCTGATGCAGACCAGATACATGCTTTATTTATTCCTATTTATGCGTCTGTAAATGCAATATGTTCGGTTGACGGTCTTGTATTATTTTTAATGCTCATGACAGTGGAAAGTCGTTGTTGTCAATGTCATATGTATTTAGCGCTGATAGCAGGACATTTAAGGCCGGGTACCACACGATTCGCATCCGGATGGAATGTGCATTCATGTATTTACTCGCAGACACGCATTAATTCCAGTTTTTTTTGAGCTTATGTCTGGATAAACGCGATCTAAAAATTCTAGCGAACGACATTTCATTATGACGTCATAGTTACTATGGACTTGTTTGTATTTCCCCAAATAGCGAGGAGCACCGCCATACGTCGGTACACATTTTATAACGTTATTGGACTGGTGCAACTATTTAATGTGCTATAAATGGGCATACGTATTTAGGACATTTCGACCATATACAAATTCGTCCTATTTATTTAAGCAATAAATGGTGTATGCGTTCGCTTATAGGCAATGCCTATTTTCATATTATCATTAAACAAAACTTAGCAATAATTTACGATTAGCATACCAATACTGCAACACAAGACTAGATGTGTGTGACAATGACAGCGCACAAATTCACATAGCAAATGATAACAGCACTGCCAAATAACTTATGTTGTAGCGGAGTCACGACAGTACTACATAAAATAAAATATACACAATTTAATATATATATATATATATATATATATATATATATATACAATTCGGATTGTGACAGTAACACACCCACTTATATGAAATATAACTAGTTCTGTACAAGTTAGTCAAAGGTGAATGTACTGTCTTTAAGATGTTTGTCCAGTTTATGCTTAAACTCTCCCATGTTCTTCCCTTCTACTATGTGTGATGGTAGAGCATCCCATGATGGTGACACTCGCTGAGTAAAGAAAAATGTGTGTGTACCTATGCTGCAGTGGTCGCTTCTTATTTTGTATTTGTGGCCCGTGTTATGCTGCTTGTGGGGTTCCCAGAGATTTTCTGGACCGACATTGTACATATTATGTGTGTTTGTAGACTTCAATTAAATCCTCTTGATTCCAGCGATACGTTAGAGAAAACAAGTTGAGCTCCCGGAGTCTGTTTTCGTAACTGAAGCTCTTTAATGCTGCAGGTAATCTGATTGCTCGTCTGTGGACATTTTCTATTGCCTTTGATTGTCTTATAAGATGTGGTGGCCAGACCGATTCGCAATACTCCAGGATGGGTCTGACAGTACAGTAACAGGAAAGTAGTTGTGTCCATGTGACTAATTGTTCTCTTAATGATGCCCAGTATGCTGTTGGCTTTGTTTACGATGGTGTTGATATGTTTATGAAAGTTTAACTTCTCGTCAATATAGATCCCAAGATCCTTCTCGCATATTGTCATTGATATAGGCAGGTGGCTGTCACTGTCTGTCATGACATATTGCAGTTCGGGGTTATGATGGAGTATATGAATCTTGGTTGAATTGAACAGCTGGGTTGCCAATATAATGACCATTTGCAAGTTGAGTCAATGTTCTTCTGTATGTAAGCTGCTTCTGGGTTCCCAATTATTTTAGTATCATAGGCAACTATTGTACAGATACATTTAATACCATGAGGTAAATCATTAATAAATAGTACAAATAATTCTGGACCTAAAACGCTGGCTTGTGGTACTCCACTAGTTACATCTTTGTATTATGACATTGCAGTATTAACCTGCACTCTCTGCTTTCGGTTACATAGGATGGCACGGATCCAGTTGTTCATTGTCTTGCTGATACCTTATGAATGAAGTTTAGTGAGAAGTCTTTCATGTGGAACTGTGTGGAATGCCTTTATAAAAAATCGAGATAGATCACATCTACTGATTCGTTGGCATTCAATAATTGGGTTACTACTTCCAGGTATTCCAACAGCTGTGTCTTACATGATCTTTTAGTTCTGAATCCATGTTGACACTTAGATAATAGATCACTCATTTCTAAGTGATCCATAATAGCGTCACATACACACATTTCTAATGCCTTGCATAAAATTCAGGTCAAGCTAACATGCCTGTAGTTACCAGGAACCTGCTTTGTTCCTTTCTTATAAATACAAGTTACATTGGCTGTTTCCCATAAGTCCAGAATCATGTCTTCTAGAGATTTGTTAAAGAGTATACTCACTGGTATGCTGAGTTCCTTGGCTGCCTCCTTCAAAATCCTAGGGGGAATATCATCTGGTCCTGTACCTTTATTTAGGTTTAGTTATTTAAGCTTATTCTCGACTGCAAGTGGCATAATTAGTATGTCAACTAGGAAGGTTCCTTCGTTTCTGTCAGCAAGCTCCGGGATTTTGTCAAGTTTTCCTTTGTAAAACGCTGGCAAAAAAGTGATTTAGTACTTATACTTTTTCTGTATTAGTTTTGAAAATAATTCCGCTATCTGGACATATTAACTTTCCAATGTTCTCTTTCAGATGTGACTTGCTCTTAGCTTAGTTCCAGAAGACTTTACGATTTGTGCTACATTCCGTGGCTATCTTTCTCTCAAATTCTGCTTTTGTATACCTAATCTTTGATGTAGTCAGCTTTCTTTGATGTTGGTACCTTCTGTAGTCACTGCACCTTTTGACTTTTTGAATTTCTTGTAGGTCTTACACTTTTCCTTTGTTAAATCATGAACACGTTGGTTTGTCGAGGATTTGTTTCTTTTGCTTAGCCACCCTACACGGCCTTGAATTAGGGATATTGTGCAATACAACATCTGCCAATTTCTGGAAGAGAAATTTACTTGCTTCCACTGTGCTAAAGACATTCAGTCCACCCAGGCTGTATTGTTGAGCACTTTTCTAAGTTTGGTATAATCTCCTTTGTTTAGAAGAAGTCTATACGTTTCTTGGTGTGTGCTGTCCTTGAGGATTTCTAGGTGTAACTGAATTATTAAAATGTTGTGGTCCCTCTTGCCTAGAGGTGCTTCGTGTGTGATGTTTGCAACTTTATCTGTGTTGTTGGTTAATACAAGGTCCAAAATATTTGCTGTTTGATTTATCTGTGGCGGGTTGGGCCACAGACCATTTGCTGTAGGAGGTGTCTTACAACGTGCTGAGGAATTTTTCATTTTGCTGGTCAGAGGTTGTTCCTGTTGTCCAATCAACATGGGGGTAATTAAAGTCCCCAGCTATTATGGTGTGCTCTCTTTTCTCCTTATCAATTCTGTCAAGCAAGGGCATTCAATTATTATTGTTATTGTTATCAGAGTTTGGGCTCCTGTATACACATCCGACTATTACTTTTTCATTATTTCACAGGCATTCTCATCTTGGTTCCGGGATGGAACATACGCAAATACTGCAAGGCAATCTAGATACAATATATCAGTGTACGTTCTGCTTGGATTCTGTGGATAACACTGTCACTATCCCTCCATTGAGGACGGATACAAATAGTAGTACTAACTCTCCCAACTCAGATCACCCGACCATGTCATTGTTGGGAGATGGTAATGGAAGAGATTGCCAGCAGATATATATTGGTACTTCAGCTATTCAAAACAACCAACCAGTCTGGCATCCCAAGGGCCGCAAGCTTCGGTGCAGCTGCTGAAGGTAGTATCAACCTCCATGCATTCATGTACAATTGCGCGCCAAATCTTGGATGAAAGAATTGAAGATGAACAGAGGCATGAAGATGATAATGATCTTGTCTGTGTAGCCCGTAACGGTGTCTGGATGGTGCTTGGAAACACTGTGCAGTGTGCTCAATGCAGCATATTCTTTCACGAGAGGTGTCAGCCACTGGTAGGCAGTCAGCAAAGTGACATATTTAGTTGTGCTGTTTGTCTAACTGACAATAGTAATAGTCAAGTAAGTAACGGTGACAGCATACAAGGTGCTGGTGCCACAGTGAAGGCAGACAAGAATACAGGCAATAATTCAGCCATGGTAGACAGTGTTGATGGTAAAACAGCTAAGAGAAAAAAATAAGACGAGAAGAGGCTGAAGAAATGGGAAGGCAATCTGAAAAAACGTCTAGCATAATGTCATGATAAAGAAAGTGATTTAGCCAGGACATAATCATACATTTTGACACTTGCGAACTGGTTGAAAGAATTGAGAGTTCAAACTAACTTCTGTGTATGTGAGCTTTGACACTGGAGGGAACACCTCACTCTGCATTTCACGGCAGCACTTTTCTTGGGTCCCAAGCTTCGGATAGGCATCATCTGAGTGAGCAACAGGGTCTTCAACAAAAGATGCTAGAAGAACGAATTCGTGGTCTTGAACATAGTATGGTGCAAATGCAGATTCAGGCACAGACAGATCAGAGATTGAGACTCATTGAGCAACAATTAAATCATGCAACCCAGTCACACGCTGGACGCCCATGATGGTGCAAACTACTATCCCTCAGAATGCGTGGCATGCCATCAGTGCACCAGTGTTAATCAATCCACATGGTCATCCAAATAGTAGATTTCAAGAGCAATATGGTGCACCTCAGACGAAAACTAGAATACTGACAATTCCTAGCCACAGGCCAATCACAGCTACATCAGCGGATACAAGTTAAGTGCATTCGGCCAAGAATATTAGTCAACAAAAGGAAGAGGGGGTATCAGCAAAATAAGACCCTACTACAATACACGACCAGACTATTGTGGATAAATTATCAGACCCTCGGTATATCAGTGAAAACGGCATGCTACAGAAGGAGGGGCATGAGGTTCAATTGGGCTCTACCTGGAATGCGAACGATGTAGTGTTTGATAAGTCCAAGTGTGCAAAGAAAGTGATACCGCAGGCTGCAAATCAATATCGCATAATGTATAAAAGACCATCTCAGCCAACCGGCCGTATTCATGATGATGGCATTTCAGATGAAGAAGTTCAGGTGAAAGAAATAGCTGGCATGTGTTCAAGTACATTAGATGTATTTTTGCAGAGTGGAGATCAATACCCGCAGTCCCAATGTGAATCTACTCTAAGTAGGGACTGTCAGAATAGATCACAACAGAACTAGCTCATCCGCAAAAAGTCAAACTCGAGATCAGCAGTCACAAAACCTCCAAAGACTCCGATCTGATCCAGTACAGCAGGTGGATACAGAGGATCGAAATAGTTTGCAAAACCTGATAGATATTCGTTTTTATAGTACCACAGCCCGAAAATGAGCCAGATGAAGTAAATCGGTCTAAGTCAACTGCCAGCCACATTTCTTTTTCTGGCAGGTGACTGGAATGCGCAAATTGGAGGTAAAACATGCACTGGAGGGACAGGCTGTTGCAGGCTTTTCCTGAGGAGCATGCACTTGTGTTATCAGAGGATTACCCAGCAGAACCCACGTTCATTCATGCAAATGGGTATGCTGCTACAAGAATTGACTTACATGTTCACCAGTAGTAATTTATCCTCTAAAATCTGTCAATTGAGGAGACTTGAGAACATAGCAGTAAACAGTTCAGATCATATACTAGTTGAAGGAGTGGTCATGTTGAAGTATGAGATGGCCAATGCTGAGATACCGAAAGCAATGTTACCAAGAAAGATCATAAAGTTGACCAAATACTGTATATGAGAGAGAAAGAGAGAGAGAGAGAGAGAGAGAGAGAGAGAGAGAGAGAGAGAGAGAGAGAGAGAGAGAGAGAGTTTAATAGAATATAATGTTTGAAGATTATTCGAAAAGGTCATTATCATTATATATTGTTAAGAATAGTTCCAAGGAAGAGTGGAAGAATTCAGATTAATAGTAGCAACAGTGGGTGGAGTAGAGTGTTGGAGTGATTAAAGATTTATCTCTGATTGAATATTATATGACGCCTTGAACTGTTCGTCATGGTCTCCCTAAACTAGCATAAATAATCATAGTCATAGGCTCTCTGTACTGGCAGTTATGGTTATAGAACTTTCGGGAGGTATTTCATTCAGGCTGAGATTAGTTTTTTATAGATGGGAAGAGGTGTGTCCCATATTAGGAAGTTGTTCACTGTTAAACAGATCATATATGATGTTTGGACGCTGAACCGCTAATACCAGTGTTTCCATCATTACAGTTATTATGTGATTTCATCAATCCTGTGGTATCTCAGCCATGTTGGGACGGTCATTTAACACGGACAGTTTTCTTGTGACAGGTTCCATTTATTATTGTAGGTCTATATGAGTTGCCACTAGGGACTAGTGTTTCCATGTTAAAGGTAGAAGTTGGAGACCAACTAATTTTATTTTTAGCCCAGTTTTGTAAATTGGCTGGTAGATATATGAATATCACATGGAGCGAATTCTTTTGTTGGTTCCATTTCATAAGAATATTGTGATGAGGTTTAGATTGTATGTTGTCGGTACAACAATATTTTTGGCAGGGATGATTGTTACTGATTTTATCAATGGAAATCACTTGCCTCAGTTGTAATGTGCATTGGGATTCGTTTGTACTTCGTTTTCGTTTCTCTACCATTTGTTGAGAATGGAAATTGGAAACTAAGTTGTTGATGTGTCAGTTGAAATATATTTTGCATGGTTTTTCCATGATTTCTGGTGAAGTTTCCTTTGTTTGAGTTCGTGTAGCCAATTGTGTTTGGGTGTGCAGGGGAACGTGTTTAACTGTGATTGTTTTGACAATTCAGGAGATTTTTCTGATCACTACACATAGAATGGTATGATAATTCATTCCATTACTGGGACACACACGCACGCGCGCGCGCACGCACGCACGCACGCACGCACACACACACACACACACACACACACTGAAGGTGACTAGTGACAACAAACGCATTAGTTTTGTAGAAGTAATCCATCGGTGTGATCTTAGATGCACATCTTCACCATTGCTTATTATGACCCTCTTGTGTATGTATACTGAGGGTGCCATAATATGACGCCACCAAAT
>CM067375.1:1219663-1258663 GCA_034401795.1 Chaetoderma sp. LZ-2023a | reverse complement strand
TTATGTCCACAGGTATCTATCTATGATTGTTCAGGACAGCACATCAGCAGAGAGTTTGTTTTTCTCTCCACCAAGGTTCCATTTCCTACTAACATTGTTAGGTTATCTAACCAAAAATTATGCCCAGTGAGTTGGAGGCCTCGGATGAAGGTCTTCTCACTTTGCCCTCTTGGTCCACTTCCTTCCCTTATAAGGTGGAGAGAGTTAAGAGGTCATAATGTTGGTGGAGCTTCCAGCGCATCAGATCGAATGGTTTGTCTATGCTAAAGACTCGGGTATTCTAGTTATGATATGAGGCACTTCAATTATATTTTTCGGATCGATTTAACTTCTTTTTTGAAGTTATGAAGTCATAATCAGCCTTGCGCCTTACTATCTTTTAAAATGCTTTGTCCAACGCTGATTTATTATTATTAGCTTGGGTCTTTATGTCCCTTTCCTCCTTATGTATTTGGTTTTGAGTTTCTAATTCAATAACTGTAATACTCATTGTCTTCGTCCTCTGGCTTGTTTCAGAGGCCTGGTTGTCCGTCATGTGGAAGGTTTATCTTGGATAGATCGTCCCCCACTTATGCTCCCAGTGCAGCTCTTGTGGTCCATTACTTAAATGTGAGATCTGTAAAAAAAATGGGGGTGGGGGGAGAGCTAATGTCTGAATGTCGGAAAGTTAAGAAAGAGGCTTCTGGTAAGAAGGGTAAGAGGAAGGCCTCGTCCACTATGGATATGGAGGCCTTCCGTATTGAGATGATGAGAGAGATGAAGAGGACAATTAAGGATCTGGTCCCAGAGTTGCTTCGTGGCATGCTTCCTGGTCCAAATCTTTCGTTGTCCTCTTCATCTGCTCTGGAGCAGATAATGCCCGCCTCCGAATCGGTACTAACTAGAGACCTTCCAGTTTTCACGCAGGAGTAGCGTTCACGGCGCAGAAGGGGGCCGGGCTGGATCTGATGGCCAGTTTTACCGCATACCTCGGCTTGCCGATGGTGTAACAGGTGCTGGCCAGGGCTGTGGTGTGGCAAAATTTTCCCCACACAATACCACGGTGCCTGCTTCTGGTCAAGCCAGTCAGTTTAGCATGCCTGTTCTTTCAGGCCCGCATGCTTTCTCTGGCTTGCCAGGCGTATCAGTTCCTCCAGCCACACACACGCCTGCGATTGCTCAGGAGGATGACGAAGGCCCTCATCTTGTAGAGCATTCGCAGGTGGCCACAGAGGAGGATTGGTCTGACGCTTGTCAGTGGCTAATCAGCGTCAGGCCAGGTCTTACTGTGGATCAGTCGGCCATCAACGCGACCAGCGCCCGTGGCTGGCAGGTAAACCAACTGTTGCCGCTATAAGGTGCATGGACGTTTAGCGAAAGCCCCTCGCAAGGTGGCAAAGCGATGCCGTATTGTTGCTGATCAATATATGGTGTGGTGCCTAAGCCAAGCGCGGATGATCGCGCTGCGCTGGATGAAGATACACAGCCAGGTTTCCGGTCTGACATGGGAGCGTTGTGTTCGAACGCTTTGCGTTCGGCTAACACCGCATTGCGCGATGCGGAAGAGAGTTTGAGGGCGTCTATCTCGGCACTTTCGCACGTCTCACAGCTGTTCAGGTGGGTAGTAACGGCATCCGCATTGCACCAGCCTAGTCCGGTGACTGTCCAGAGAGCCATCCAAGATGGAATTAACCTGGCTTTGGAATGTTTAACCCGGTCTGTAACCAGGAGTGTCCGGGCGCGGCGCACGTTTGCTCTTGATAACTTGTGCCCGTCCCAGGATTTGTATAATAGGCTGCTACGTACGCCTATGACAGGTGCTGGTCTCTTTGGAGGTGAGGGATGTAAGCATCTCCAGGAGATGGTTACCCTGGTTAATAACCAGAAGGCATTGCATGAGCAATTTGAAGTGCTCCGCAGAGAGCGCGTTCGCGCAGCTCCCCCTGTGTATCATCCCCTGCAGGCTCGAGGTGGTGATGGCCAGATCAGAGGCCAGCCGCCAGCGCAGCGCCGGCCATGGCCGTGCATGCTTTGGCCAGCAGCGAGGGGGGCACAGGCTCCTCTGGCACAGCCAGGCAGCCACTCGCGCACCGAGGTGCGCGTGGTTGGGGTCGTGGTGCGCGAGGATCTGATCGTGGTAATCGTACCTAATGGGGTGATTACCACAGTAAGAGCTACACCAGTGCATCTGCACCAGGAGACAGTGCCTCTCTTGTGCTCCTTATGTCCACCTCTCTCCCTAGGTGGACCAGTGGGAGGCCGATTGGCCAACCACATGCAAGAATGGGAACGGTTGACTCAGGACCATTTAGTCTTGCGATGGCTTTCAGTCGGGTATCATCCCTACTGGATAACAGCTCCACCATCGCGACTGTCTCTGGTGCCAGTCTGGACTCAAAATCCAAGAGATCCAGATCAGCGGTTGTGTATAGAGGAGGAAATAAATTCCCTCATACTCAAAGGAGCAATCAACTGGCGCAAAATTGCCCTGGCTTCTATTCAACCATGTTCCTGGTAACGAAAAGCAGTGGAGGGTGGAGACCTATTCTCAACCTCAAGCCATTGAACAAGTTCATAGACACACCCAGTTTCAAGATGGAGACTGTGAAATCAGTGTTGGCAGGGTTGGAGAAGGGAATGTGGACAGCTTCAATAGATTTGAAGGATGCTTATTTCCACGTTCCAATAGCGAGGAGTTTCCTTCGCTTCCTGAGATTCGCATTCCAGGGCAGACAGTGGAAATTCAGGGTATTACCCTTCAGAATTTCTACGGCTCCTCGGGTCTTCACCAGGGTGGTTCTTGCGATAACAGCATACCTCCGCATGAGAAGCATAGCAGTCCACACGTACATAGGCGACTGGCTGTTAAAAGCACACAACCAGAAATGTTTATCATCAAATCTGGAGATAGTTTTGAAATCTCTCACAGACTTAGGCTGAATAATCAATTTTTAATCCCAGAAGTTTGTTTACCTGGGAATGTTTTTCGATCTGGAGATAGGATATGTTTATCCTACTCAGGAGAGGGTACAGATACTCATCTCAGTAATACAGTCAGTGTGCAACAGTTGCCATGTCCTGGCACGGGTTTACCTGAGAATGCTGGGGTTGATGGTTTCTCTGGAACCAGTCATTCCTCAGGCGGCCTTATGCAGGCGGCTGATCCAGTTATTGATCATGACGCAGTGGACCCAGAGTACAGGTTCACTGGACTCAAACGTGTCAGTGCTGGAGCCTCTAATTCATCACCTTCAATGGTGGTTGAAGACAGAGAATCTCCTGGCAGGGATGATGCTAACCCCTCCTCACCCTCAGTTAACGATGTATACAGATGCATCGATGGAGGGGTGGGGAGTTTGCCTGGGAGAGTCCACGATATCAGGGCTTTGGAATCTGGAACAGTCAAAAGAACATATAAATCTACTGGAATTACGAGCGG
This sequence comes from Chaetoderma sp. LZ-2023a, assembly GCA_034401795.1. Taxonomy (NCBI): domain Eukaryota; kingdom Metazoa; phylum Mollusca; class Caudofoveata; order Chaetodermatida; family Chaetodermatidae; genus Chaetoderma; species Chaetoderma sp. LZ-2023a. Next base: position 1,255,245 of record CM067375.1, on the reverse strand, counting down.
TAGTCCTGGGCCTGGAACATTTCTTACAGAAAATTCAGGCCAAGAGTGTTCTAATTCGATCAGGCAACTCAACAGTAATGACTTACATAAACCGCCAGGGCGGAACGAAGTCGCCAAGTCTCTGTATGATGACATGGAAACTGCTTTGCTGGTGCCTGGATCACAGGATTACCTTGAAAGCAGTTCATATTCCGGGAAGGTTAAATCTGCTAGCAGACTCATTGAGCTGAAGGATGAGTGTTTTACCTACGGAATGGCAACTAAATCAATGTGTGGCGGATTGTCTGCTCAACCACTGGGGGAAACCCAACATAGATTTATTCGCAATGAGGAGAAATGCGAAGATGACGACGTACGTCTCTCTGATTCCAGATCCGAGCGCTATCGCAACATATGCGTTAGCTATCAGTTGGGTGGGAATGTATGCATACGCATTCCTTCCAGCAATCCTGATTCCAAAAATTCTTCAGAAAATTGCTTCTGATCTCCCCAAATTGGCCAAGCCGATCATGGTATACGGATCTGCTGGACCTTCTGGTCTGCAATCCGGTTCCTCTGCCTCTGATGGACAATATTATCTTCCAGGGCAAGGCCCTTCACAACAATCTGTCAATGTTCCAATTAACTGCGTGGATGTTGTCAAGGAATCTAGAATTAAGGAGGGCTTTTCTGAGCAAGCAGCCATGTTTATGGCCAAAGGCAGGGGGGTCAACCTCCAGAGCATATAATTATAAAATCAACAGATTTGCAGAATGGTGCTCAAAAAGATGTATTAATCCAATGGATTCATCTATTCAGGTAGTAGCCGATTTCCTCTGTCACCTGTATGATGCCTATAGCTTCAAGCCTAACTCTATTGCTGGCTATAAGTCAGCTTTAATGACAGTTATCCCTTGCTTGGCTAATAGGGGAAGTGATGAAGTAAGTACATTAAATACTTTAATCAAAGGCATGGGCAATCTAAGACCAAGGAATCCCCCAGTGATTCCGTCTTGGAGTTTATCACTAGTGCTTCAGGTACTAGCTGATAGACAATTTGAACCACTAAGTTCCATTTCTATGAAAATGTTGACGCTTAAAACTGTATTTTTAATTGCTGCGGCCTCAGCTAGGCATAGAAGTGAGATTCATGCCTTATCAGCCGAGGCAGACCATTTTGTTGTCACAGGGGAAGGCCTTAGGCTTCTACCTAGGATAAATTTCATGGCTAAAAAACAGTCTATGAAATATCCAGGTCAGCCTATAATTGTACCAGCTCAAATGACTAGGTATGATCCTAATTCGAAACTATGGTGTCCTGTCCGAGCATTAATCCGGTACAAACAATGTACTCAGGAATGGTGGACGGACCCAACAGCGTTATGGTTGTCATATATTGAACCCCATGGCAGGGCATCAAAGGACACCATTTCCAGGTGGATTGTTGATTGTATTCAATTTTGCCATAAATCCGCCACAGGTAAACAAGTTGACATGGCCAAGGCTCACAGTGTCCGAGGTGTAGTGGCTTCCACTGCCCTATTTAATGGGGTCCCTGTGGATGACATTATGTCTGTAGCTCAGTGGCACTGTGAGTCAAGTTTCACCGACCATTATCTCCGTGACACCTCGAATCCTCTTGCATTATCGATTTTGAAATGCTAATCTAGGTGTACATATTTTGATGAGGTATCCTCATTTTTTATATATTTCACATTTAATCAATGGAAACATCCACTTTTGGGCTGCATCAGTCTTCACCAAAGGGGAGATGATGACAGCAGCAATCTTCCACACGGTCAGTCTTGTGTATGCATTGTCCATTGTTTTTTGTAATGTCACGTGACCCTTCGTTATTAATATTGTGGCGGTACATGTTTTATGTGGTTCATTATTGAGAGTATACGAAAATGAAGCCTTTTCGTTTAATGTCCTATAGTACATGGCACTTGTATGTAGAGAGCGTATGGGACATTGAGGTCATTCAGTCTTCCTCCCAAGAATGGGGGGGGTGAGGGGGGGGGGGGCGGGCGCATATAACATATGGTCATCTCTCAGCCATCGGTTGTGTTAGCCGATGTTCAAATCTTTCCTGATTATGTTTCCACACAATTTGAGAGGTTTTAAGTGCCTTAAACGCAGAAAAGCGCAGATGGAAGAGCTGGTCTTTTGACCTCGCCTCCCTTCCGCCGAATTCCCTGTCGAATTCTGGCAATATCAAAGAGTATTAGGGAGGTAAGTATACTCTTGAAGTGAAATAAACGAAATCACAGATTTCTTTTTTCACGAGAGAGTTGATACATACATCCCTAATACGGACCCGGCCTCTCACAGAGGCTCGGTCTTCGGTCTCTTGTAAAGTTGCATAGTGTCAGCCAATAAATTAGTCAGAGGAAGTACTAGTCGGCGCATACGCAGGGGTGAGGCTAGCATCCGCCAGACTGTCATCTGACTACCTGCCCAGTAGGGGCACCTAATTTTAATCTGAGGTTTTATTGAGTGAAAGCCGATATTTAGCAATATCAAAGAGTATTAGGGAGGTAAGTATCAACTCTCTCGTGAAAAAAGAAATCTGTGATTTTGTTTATTTCCCAGAAGGACTTGGCAGGGTCTGACGCGGGCTCAGGCGGTCCGAAATTAAATCATGGAGCGTCCGTTTCAAGTCCATTCAATTGGTGGAAATGAGTCCCATCAGCCCTTGTCTTCCACTTGAATGTGACAGTTACATAAACCAGCATATCCTCAAAGATGGCAGTTATTTCACAATGTATTATGGTAGAAATTCAATTTTAGGTTTATAGCTAGCCATACTGGACAGGCTTTGTGGGTCAGTCTTCCTGGTAGGCAGCACACCGCAGCTGCCTATGTGTCTTGGTTGTAGGCAGCACACCGCAGCTAACGACCATGACACCATCACCTTACCTGTCAAAAACCATGTAAATATTACAAAACTTGTACACAATCATGTGTAAAACTGGAGGGGCCTGGGTTTAGGGGTGTAATCACACAACCAACAACCACCCCCCCCCCCCCCACCCCACCCCATTGTAATTTGACATGGCTATGATATGATTGGGTGCAAAACCACGCCTACCTAAAGTGCATTAAAACAACCATTTATATTCTATGTATATGTACGATTCTTGCATAGAATAAATACACTTATAATGCATGGACATGTTATCTGCGCCAATCTACCCTTCAAATAATGCAGTCATTAAAAAATATATTGTGATAACAAAGTCAATTATCAGTCTTCCTGGTAGGCGGAACACCGCAGCTGACCTAAGGGCTGACTATGTGTCTTGGTTGTAGGTGGCACACCGCAGCTGATGACATGGATATTGTCACCTAGCCTGTCAAAAACTTGTAAATATTTGTAAATCTTGTATCATAGTTGAATGTAGCATATAATACTTTCTTTTTCACAACTTCTCTTTCACACATGCATTATGAAGTAATACTGAATCTACCAGGACAAGAAGCCAATGGTTTAGGTACTTCCGGTGAAGATCAATAATTTTCTCTTGAAAAAAGGTTTTATAATTTGTACTTGATTGAATTGTTAGACAGAGGTTTTGGCAAGCTTTTGGACTACAAAGTATGTTGAGCAACACCAGTACTGATTCTATGTCTGATAAGCCAGAAACAACCCCAGGAACAGGTCGGGAAGGACAAGGTAAATTGGTCAGTGTCTTACAACACCAAAAAACAAGATGGCATCATCAAGGACGCGGACAATCCTCTACGCATAATTAAAAGGAGAGGTAGGCCCCCAGAGCACTAGAAACAGTTCTATAAACAGCCTGGTAGGGAACCACAACACAATGTCGCTTCTCTCTCCAAATAAATACCAGATATTAGCCACTGATGATGAAGACGATGGCATATGGACTTGCATAAATTGTAATGTCATGTTCACAGAGACAGATGCCAAGTTATTGGAATACCAATGATGTAGAGGCTATTTCTGCATTAAATGCCTGGATAAATCTGTGATGGAATAAAAAATACTATCAAACTCAGATTCTATGTGGTTTTGCATAGGAAAATACTTTGTGTAGAGAGAGTGGAAAGAAATATAATTACAGGTGTTGAAATCGAGGCTAGGTGTAATGCTATCATGGAAGAATTTGAAAGCAGAATGTCAAAACTAGAAACATAAATTGACCCTAAGTGTAATGAAGACAAGGTTGGAGAAATAATTCAAGATGAACTTAAATCAGCGAACATGACCACCTTAAAAGAGAATACTTCTACTCAAGAAACAACCCATATGTAAATTGGTGTAGAAAAGACTCCAAATATTATTGCGCCAGTTGTCTCAGGAGTTAATGAAAGAAGGCCATGAGGGAAAAACATGGTCCTCTATGGTGCTTGTGAGTCTGGTTCACAACTGAAGGATGATAGGAAGAAGTTTGACATCAGCATAGTAAAAGGCCTATCTACAGTATGTGGTCTGTCTGTCTGTCTGTCTGTCTGTCTGTCTGTCTGTCTGTCTGTCTGTCTGTCTGTCTGTCTGTCTGTCTGCCTGCCTGCCTGCCTGCATGCGTGCATGCATGCATGCGTGCGTGCGTGCATGTGTGAGTGTGTGCGTGCGTGTGTGTGTGTCTCTCTCTCTCTCTCTCTCTCTCTATCTCTCTCTCTCTCTCTCTCTCTATATATATATATATATATATATATATATATATATATATATATATATATATATATATATATATATATATATATATATATATATATATATAAATATATATATATATATATATATATATATATATATATATATATATATATATATATATATATATATATATATATATATATATATATAATCATAATCATAATCAAATCATAACATGTACAGGTTTTTAGGACATTGTATCCTATTATCAGCTAATTCAATAAATTTGGTGATGAGCTACATTATCTAATAGTCATTTTTGGATTACATGGTTTATCTAGAGCTCTATAATTATAGTATACAGGATGTTGAAAAAATAGTTTATCTAGTCTGGTTTTAAAACTATTTAGAGATGGAGCTTCAACAACTTCAGGCGTCAGGGAGTTCCACCAGTCTATGACACAGTTAGAGAAAAAGCTTTGTCTAAGTGATGTATTTTCTCTTGGTTTTAGTAATGTAAATTTATGACCTCTAGTTCTCTTTCTTGGACGGATAATTAGAAGTTTTCTAGAGTCCACAGTATACAGGTTATGCATGTACTTATAGACATTTATAAGATCCCCTCTTATTCTTCTGTATACTAGACTTGGTAGTTCTAAATATTCTAATCTTGCCTGTTAATTTAGATTTTTTAAGTTGGGCACCATTTTCGTAGCTCGTCTCTGAATTTTTTCAAGTTGTTCTGCTTGTTTCCATGTGTTTGGTGACCATACAGGGGCAGCATACTCCAGGTGAGAGCGGATTAATGTTGGATAAAATTTCATGAACAGGTCTTCATCTATATATTGGAATGTGCACTGTATTATGCCTGTCATTTTATTAGCCTTGGAAGTTATCTTCTCTATATGGCTCTCAAATGTTAGTTTTGTATCTATTGACACACCTAGGTCATTGATTATATTTCCGTCATGTAATTTTAGGGTTTTCCCATCATCTATCATTTGATAGGAAGTATTCAAGTGATTATGGCCTATGTGCATTACAGAACATTTTTTAGGATTAAATCAGACCTGCCATGTTTCTGACCACTGCTGCAGTGAGTTAAGGTCTTGTTGTAGTTCTTTACAATCATCTGCATGTGCTATGGTTCTATAAGCTTTAGTATCATCCGCAAATAAAAAAATGTCAGATTCAATCACAGATGGCATGTCATTGATAAAAATAGTGAAAAGTACTGGACCGAGTACACTGCCCTGTGGAACTCCACTCAAAACCGGTGTCCATGACGAAAAGGCTCCATTTACTACAACCCTCTGTTGGCGATTTGTTAAAAAGGATCTTAGCTAGTTTAGTAGATTACCTGAAATTTTGTATTGGCTTAATTTACTTAGAAGGCGTTCATGAGGCACTGTGTCAAATGCCTTCATGAAATCAAGATACAGGACATCTATATCTTCACCCCTGTCTAGAGCAGTCGTCCAGGCCTCTAACGCTTCTAATAATTGTGTAACTGTAGATCGCCCAGCCATGAAACCATGTTGATGTTCAGTAAAAAAACAACCTGTTATTTATCATGTGGGCTACTACCTTGTCCCTCACAATGCTCTCCAGTACCTTACAGGAAATGGAAGTAAGGCTAACTGGTCTATAGTTATTTGGTTGTCTTTTTGACACCTTCTTATGTATTGGCATGACATGGGCATATTTCCAATCTGTCTGCACTGAATCTGTGTCTAATGATTTTTGGTATATAAGTGTCAAGGGCCTTGCTATGACATCCTTTAATTCTTTGAGTGGCCGAGGATGTAAACCATCAGGTCCTGGGGATTTGTTTTGCTTTAAGTTGCCTAGTTTTTCTTTCACAGTATCCAGATTCACTTTAATGTTGCTCAATGCATTGGTTTCGGTTTTAAATTTCATAATGGGAATAATATTTATATTTTCTTGGGTAAATATACTAGAAAAAGGTTGATTTAATAATTCTGCTTTATCTTGGTCTGTTACAGTAAGGTTACCATTTATGTCTTCAAGATCTCCCACACTTTCTTTTGTTTTAGTGTATTATTGACATAGCACCAACATGATTTAGGGTTCTTTTTAATGTTGGTCGCGATGTTTCTTTCAAAGAGCCTGATACTTTCTTTTTTCGCAACTTCTCTTTCACGCATGCAGTATGTAAAGTAGTATTGAATCTACCTGGACACAAAGAAGCCAATGGCTTATGTCCTTTGAAATGATGATGATTATGATGATGATGATGGAGGCGGGATATACAGAACAACTAAAAAATGATTGTGTTCCATGGCTACGCATCAAATTTGTACAAAATCAAAAACTTCGAAATTGTTAGTTAAAAATGTAACTTTACCCTTTTTCCATCTTCTTTTAAAACGAAGTAACGTAACTTATTTAATGCGTTCTTGGAGCTGCCAGTTTATCGCGAAAAGATGACGGTAAATACCGCTAAAGACTCCAGTTTTCGTACAAATGATCACGCCAGTCCCAAAATCACTTCACAATTGTCCACTACTTACAGGTCCTCTTCTGACTGTAGGGTTGTATACCGTCTTTTGTCATCTCCGGGTCTTTTACTATATTTGCTATAAACATGCGCTTTGAGTTGTGAATGTCAATGTATTGTCTATATTAAATCTGATTGGTTGGTTCTTCCAGTGTTTGTCCAGTTTACGTTTAAGTCATACTGGCACTGATAACTGCTCCTGTTAAGTCATTCCAAATGTCTACAACTCTGTTAAATATTTTAACTAACAATGTGGATGGGGCATGGGTTCTGTGCCTGTCCAACTAATATATTAGGATATGTTCAAGATTATTTATTTCATGCTTGATATACAATATACAGACATTACAATTGGGCAGGTCATCAAAGGCAGAGCCTATGAGTCGATGGACCCTACACACAAAATAAAATATATTGCATTTCTGGACGGGGCATGGGTTCTGTGCCTGTCTAGATAATATGTCAGGGTATCTCTAATTGAGTATAGGTCATGCAATGTATAACGTATCAATAGAGATGGGGCATGGGTTCAGTGCCTATCACAAAAATGTAAATTTTTATACATACTGGCCAAGTCTAATGTATATGTGTATATGTATGTATGTAATATTGTAAACGCACCGGCTCAGAATTTTCAAAATTGAAAAAAATTGAAAATATTTTTGCTTATTTTATCACCTGAGATTGTCAATTTTGTTTAATAGATGCCATATGGCCTGATTAGTATACAATGATAAATCATTGATTGATGTTTTGAACACTTATTTGAGTTTCGCTTTTACCAAGATGTCGCGTAGATTAGGATTTTTCTTAAATGCAATTACTGGACGCTTGTTGAATGGTTGTTTTAAATTGTCCTGTAATTTGTGATACTCATCCTTTAGGATTTTCGCAATTTCAACATTTTTCCGATTGTATGTGAGAGTAAATGGGATAATCTCACGTTGATCCGAGAGGCATGGGTCCGAATTTATGCCCCTTGGCCATTGTGTTTCGAGTTCTTTAATCCAAAACGATTCTCTTAGTGATCTTTGTTTATCAGTTTCCTCTGTTGTGTCTGAAAGAGGTAGCTGTTCGATGGGCATAATTTCAAAGTCACGGGTGACTAAATGATCAGGAAGATTAAAATGTTCAGCCACATGTGTGTCTTCCTCTAGTCTAATATCTGAAAGGTGTCTGGTTGCTCGGCATCTTAGTCGATTTTTTGTTTCGCCAACATACTGCTTTTGACACAATTTGCATGAAATTAAGTAAATGACATTTTCAGAATCGCAATCTAATTTCGACTGAATTTGAAATTTGCTTTTGTTTTGAAAGCTCGTGAATGTACTCTGGGAAGGAAGAAATTTATCCAATTTACACCTTTTCTTTTCACATTTCCGAGATTCTCCTTCACCAATAATCGGACGATTATGACAAATTTTGGTAGGCCGAGAATTTCTGGCATTATCTGGAATGATTTCCAATTTATGCAAAGTTTCAGACTTTATTTTGCGCAGGAACCGAGAAGAGTACCCTCTCGGTTTGAGGGCTTTGAATAAGGTCGAACATGATGATTCAAAGTTTTTCTTATCACTCGAATTTCTATGAAAACGGATTATTTGTGATTTTACAAGTCCCTTGAAAGTATGCGGAGGATGGAATGATTTCTTGTGTAGTAGTTGATGCGAGTCGGTTGGCTTAAAATAAACTTTGTAGTCTAAGTAACCAGTTGTTTCATACTTTATACCTTTGTATAAAGTTACATCTAGGAAATCTACGGACAGCTCATCGATTTGAGCTTTTAGTTTGATATTCGGATCATGATTATTCAGAATGGCCAGAAATTCGGTAAATGCTTCCTTACTATGTTGCCAGATCATGAAAATATCATCGAGGTACCTGCGGTAAATGAGCGGCTGATTTGGACAGTTTTCGAGTGCTTCCTTTTCCCACTCTGCCATGTAAAGGTTAGCGAAACCTGGGCTGAAACGCTTACCCATTGCGCAGCCACAAATTTGTTGAAAAATTTCACCAGCAAATTCAAAGTCATTGCCCTTCAGACTAAGCTCTAATAGAGCTATTACTTCTCTGTCGGGCCTGTTGGTGTCAGGATAGTCGGCAAATGCTCTACGAATTGAATTTAGACCCTTTTCGATGTCAATGTTTGTGTACATAGCATCGACGTCCATTGTAATTAAGAATGAATTTGGAGGGACCGAGATCTTAGAGACCTGGGTTAGGAAGTCTTCAGTGTTTTTCAGATAGCTAAAATGTCTATTTGCAATTGGCTGAAGATGGTAGTCGATAAATTCACTAATCCTATATGATTCCGAACCACAATCTGAAATGATGGGTCGCCCTGGTGGTGTCATAGGGTCGGTCCACAAGTCAACAGACTTATGGATTTTAGGAAGAAGATAAAATGTACGTGGTTTCGAATCATCTTTTGCGCACAGGTATTTATATTGCTTTTCAGTTATCTTCTTGTTATCAACCATTTTTTGGAGAATTTTGTTGAATTTGCTACAGTTATTTTGCCAAAGTGGTTCATTTAGTTTTTGGTAATGCTTCGGATTACTAAGCTGTCTATGCGCTTCTTTGATGTAGTGGTCTTTATCCATTATTACAGTAGCCGATCCTTTATCCGCAGGTTTGATGACAATTTCACTTTTTCTAGATAAACCTAATAGGGCCTGGCGTTGCTCATAAGATAAATTTTGCTGATCGTTTGGAAATGTAGTATTTTCAATACGTTCAGAGTAAAGTTTTATACTTTCACCGATTGCTGGGTCAACACATTTTAAGTTTGGAGCCCAGCCAGTTTTTTCAATGAATAGTGGAATATTACTCTTGGAGTTTTGAAAAAAATCAGCTAATTTCACACGGTGACCAAATTCAGCAGTTTCAGTAAAGCCATTATCTAAATCTGCATCCAAACCTGTTTTATGTTTTGGTGTTGGGACAAAAGTCAAGCCAAAATTAAGCAGTGACTGTTCTGCTTCGCCTAATGCGGAGCCGGTTAAGTTTACAATATTACTACCCAGTCCCATTTCTGGGTGGTTGGTACCTTGACCCGAGTTTAGTTTAAATTAAGGGCCACAAGCCAGTTATTATACATGTCATTTGCTGTCCTCTCAGTCCAATGAATATTGTCATGACCCACTTCGAATTCTGTCGAAGCAAGACTGGGTATGACAATAACCCTGGACTCAGGGGATTTGGCCTTGCTTGACGCGGCAGTCCGATTAATTGCATCGAGTGCCTGCTTTTGCTGAGGTGTCGAGGTTGCGGAGAAATTTAGTTCAGTGAAGTAGATCCTAGACTTGGGAAATTTCTTTCGTACCATACTGAATAATAACCTAAGTCGATACTCGGAGGCTGAGATCAGATTATTCCTATCATTTATTCCTATGGTGAGGACTACTTTCTCAGGTTGCAATTTCCCTGTGTATTTATTAATGATCGTTCTGAGATCATTAATCGATGCTCCAGGGAAACAGGCAACCTGAGTATCTGGATGGGGATCCACATTAATCCGACTCAAGTTTGAATCTCCGACGATCAAGATCTTTTTGTCGAGGGTCGGAAGTTGCCAATTTGGTTTGTTGGTGGCCTCATTCCTGAATTTCCAGAACTTATTCTGTTCCAAGGGTGTGGGCTTCTTTGGTCTGGCGCATGGAGATGGTGTGAATCGTGGTTGAGGGACCTTTTGTGCAGCTCGGGTCCTTGGACCCGGCTGTTTACTAGCACCTTTGGCATTTGACACCCTCTGCGGAAGAGGAGGAAAATCCTCAGGAGAGAATGGTGGCGCTGGTGGAGGTGAATCTGGTAGAGGGATCATAGAGGGGTCCACTGGAATGTAAATACTGTGGTCACTGGATGTGCCAGGAAGAGAGCTAATGGGAGACGGTTGTTTATCTGGACGTTTTAGTGGTGGTGAGGCCTCTGCAGGTGAATGTAGCCGCTTTTTGGGATGAGCGGATTGTACTAAATTTGCATTTTGTACTGGTTTGCTAACAGGGGTGACATTTGGTGGTTGAGTAACAGGCTTATAATTCGGAGTCAAGTGGTCTAATAAAATCATAAAATGCTGAGATGGCGTTGTGATCCAATTTTCTGTGATAATTCTTTTTGGCCCAATGGATTGCAGTGGACTTAGCCCGACCAAGGTCTAAATAAGGAAGAGTTTGGGCTGAGAGTAGCTCAGAACGGAGGACTCCTAGTTTACAGTTATAGTGGCGAACCCATGTTTTAATCATTGTTTTCGCCCATTCAAAGTTGACATTACGAATGTCGAAGTGGACCTCAGCATCTGGCATGGCCGGTTTGCAGAAGTCTGTCAAAGTCTTGACCTTTCGACCGAGGCCATTTGGCACGGTGTCGCTGTCTAGATGCGTGTTCAGCACACCCAGGTGGTGAAAACATTGGATTACCATGTAGTATACTTTAACCAGGCGTGCGTGAGCAGATGATGGGTGGTGTGATTCAGCGTCATCACCAGCCCTTCGCCTACCCCCGCGTTGTCTAGCCATGGAATCACAGTCAATCAATCAATCTAAATCTCAATTAATCTCAATTAATCTCAATTAATCTCAATCAATCTCAATTAATCTTAATCAATCTCAATTAATCTTAATCAATCTCAATCAATCTTAATTAATCTTAATCAATCTTAATTAACCAGGCAATCAATCAAGTTGGCAAATCGGCAAACAACCCGTCCACCACCTTATCAATCCAAACAATCAATCACGCAACCAATCAGTTCAGACAATCAATTCAAGCAACCAATCAATCATGCAACCAATCAATACAAGCAACCAATCACGCTACCAATCAGATTAGACAACAAATCATGCAACCAATCAAATCAAACAATCAATCACGCAATCAATCAAATATGTATGTAGGTATGTATATATGTAGGTATATAGGAATATATATTCTAGTCAAGGAGCTTAGAGCTTTCTCCTTTGATCAAGACGTACTATTCTATTACTTCTGATAACAAGCTATCCTGATAGGGGGCTCTAAGAATCTAGACTTAGTAAGGTTTACTGGCTCCTAGAACCGGGTACCCGGTTCCCAACAAACGGGTACCCGTCTGCCAGTGAGGCTCATTCTTGTTTGCATAGCCACAAGAGCTACATGCTTTTTCCAATTGGAGTGTCTTAGCTTTCTGTTAAAGTTTCTGTGTTGTGATAGCCTAGGTTGTTTGCTCTCAAAGGATTATTGGATTACCATGGAAGGAGCCATTGAAATCCAGGTCGTATATTTCCATGTTATTCCATAGTCGTAAAAGACTTAGGTCTTTAAAATTTTGTCTGTGTCGCATGTTCCAATTTCTGACCCCGAATCTGGGACGTGTGTTAACAACGAAATATGCCAGATTGGTCACCTTCCTTTAACCCCCCAGGTGGTCGGCAGATATGAAATGGGGTGTTGGCTATACAGTTTTTTAACACGAAAATCGGCTGACGTCGTTCTCCATATTACCCGAGCGGGTGGCGTCACACCCAAGTTATCTCAGATTTTTATGTGAAGAAAATGTTTCATTAATTCGCGCATCTGATTCTGGGTGCTGTGTACTTTATTGGTACCAGAAAAACTTTGGAGTTTTCAAGTTTTACGTGTTATCACGATCTGTTTGCAATCATCGGTGGTTTCAAAATTCTTGATTAAGATGTGCGGTCTGCGGTTTTACCATGTCTCGCAGCAGTTTGTTTCATTTTGTTGTTTCTTCACATATCGTTTTGGCCTTCGTTAGGAGTATAATTTATATTGATTGGTTAAATATACCCCGAATGCTATGCCATATGGTTCCTAGTTCCGTTTATACATCCGTTAGGATCAGTATATGGGTGTATCATGTCCGCTTCGTTCTTGTCGTTATAATCAATGCAATCTTTGCTGTAACATTGCGGGGTGGGGTGCTGCAGAGTTACAATTAATTTATAGTCAAATTATTTGAAAATTATTTGTCTGCCTTCCATTCCTGTTTCGTTCCGCTTGCTTATTGTAGGCTTGTACTTATTTATCATGTGACGAGTGCCACAAATTTGTAACGGTCGTGTTCAAGGACCATGTCTGGTTTAGATGTGCCAAATGTAATCTTGATAATAGGTGTGACGTTTGTGCAGTGTGGCCGACTGATATGATGGTCAAGTTCCTTTCACTTCAAGAGTATGCTTACCTCCCTAATACTCTTTGATATTGATAAATATCGGCTTTCACTCAATAAAACCTCAGATTAAAAAAGTTAGGTGCCCCTACTGGGCAGGTAGTCAGATGACAGTCTGGCGGATGCTAGCCCCACCACCGCGCATGCGCCGACTAGTACTTCCTCTTTGCTAATTTATTGGCTTAGAGTTCCATGGAACTTTTTTGCTCAAAGTTTTCTGACTGTTTTTTTTTAATAAGAAACAATCTTTCAAGGATTAGTTACCTGTGAATGATGTCTGAACGTGCAGTATCTCCGGAGGAGGGCCCAGGACCTTTTCATCAGGTGACTTCTGTTATATTTCAGCGAGTTTATCCCGTTGTAATGTGTTTCCGGGACTCACGTTTATTGTGATAAGCGCCTAAAATAACTGGTTTATTTCTAAATGGCACTATGAAATACTAATCTCTCTTTGTGTTTATGTCCACAGGTATCTATCTATGATTGTTCAGGACAGCACATCAGCAGAGAGTTTGTTTTTCTCTCCACCAAGGTTCCATTTCCTACTAACATTGTTAGGTTATCTAACCAAAAATTATGCCCAGTGAGTTGGAGGCCTCGGATGAAGGTCTTCTCACTTTGCCCTCTTGGTCCACTTCCTTCCCTTATAAGGTCGAGAGAGTTAAGAGGTCATAATGTTGGTGGAGCTTCCAGCGCATCAGATCGGATGGTTTGTCTATGCTAAAGACTCGGGTATTCTAGTTATGATATGAGGCACTTCAATTATATTTTTCGGATCGATTTAACTTCTTTTTTGAAGTTATGAAGTCATAATCAGCCTTGCGCCTTACTATCTTTTAAAAAGTTTTGTCCAACGCTGATTTATTATTATTAGCTTGGGTCTTTATGTCCCCTTCCTCCTTGTTTATTTGGTTTTGAGTTTCTAATTCAATAACTGTAATACTCATTGTCTTCGTCCTCTGGCTTGTTTCAGAGGCCTGGTTGTCCGTCATGTGGAAGGTTTATCTTGGATAGATCGTCCCCCACTTATGCTCCCAGTGCAGCTCTTGTGGTCCATTACTTAAATGTGAGATCTGTAAAAAAAAATGGGGGTGGGGGGAGAGCTAATGTCTGAATGTCGGAAAGTTAAGAAAGAGGCTTCTGGTAAGAAGGGTAAGAGGAAGGCCTCGTCCACTATGGATATGGAGGCCTTCCATATTGAGATGATGGGAGAGATGAAGAGGACAATTAAGGATCTGGTCCCAGAGTTGCTGCGTGGCATGCTTCCTGGTCCAAATCTTTCATTGTCCTCTTCATCTGCTCTGGAGCAGATAATGCCTGCCTCCGAATCGGTACTACCTAGAGACCTTCCAGTTTTCATCCATGATTCAAAGGTGGCCCTAATAGAGGGCGATATCCACTATGAGAACACTGGCAGCAGGCTTGCCGCGCCGGTTGTTAGTGGACAGGTGTCACTGGAACCTGGTGCCTGCTTATCTGGCCAGGATTATCTGCACCCTGCAGGTACCAGTTCCTCCTATGGTACCTTTCCTGGCCAGTCCGGGTTAGCATTCTTTGCTGACCTGGAGTCTAATCTTTCTGGTCAGGAAGAAGAGGATTATCTGCTGGGTTCTCCTTCTGGCTCTGTGGCCATGAACATTGACGTACGTGCACCCCTTGCAGGGAATACGGGCGACATTGTCCATGGGACTACTCACGCAGGAGTAGCGTTCACGGCGCAGAAGGGGGCCGGGCTGGATCTGATGGCCAGTTTTACCGCATACCTCGGCTTGCCGATGGTGTAACAGGTGCTGGCCAGGGCTGTGGTGTGGCAAAATTTTCCCCACACAATACCACGGTGCCTGCTTCTGGTCAAGCCAGTCAGTTTAGCATGCCTGTTCTTTCAGGCCCGCATGCTTTCTCTGGCTTGCCGGGCGTATCAGTTCCTCCAGCCACACACACGCCTGCGATTGCTCAGGAGGATGACGAAGGCCCTCATCTTGTAGAGCATTCGCAGGTGGCCACAGAGGAGGACTGGTCTGACGCTTGTCAGTGGCTAATCAACGTCAGGCCAGGTCTTGCTGTGGATCAGTCGGCCGTCAACGCGACCAGCGCCTGTGGCTGGCAGGTAAACCAACTGTTGCCGCTATAAGGCGCATGGACATTTAGCGAAAGCCCCTCGCAAGGTGGCAAAGCGATGCCGTATTGTTGCTGATCAATATACGGTGTGGTGCCTAAGCCAAGCGCGGATGATCGCGCTGCGCGGACGAAGATACACAGCCAGGTTCCCGGTCTGACATGGGAGCGCTGTGTTCGAACGCTTTTGCATTCGGCTAACACCGCATTGCGCGATGCGGAAGAGAGTTTGAGGGCGTCTATCTCAGCACTTTCGCACATCTCACAGCTGTTACAGGGGGTAGTAACGGCATCCGCATTGCACCAGCCTAGTCCGGTGACTGTCCAGAGAGCCATCCAAGATGGAATTAACCTGGCTTTGGAATGTTTAACCCGGTCTGTAACCAGGAGTGTCCGGGCGAGGCGCACGTTTGCTCTTGATAACTTGTGCCCGTCCCATGATTTGTATAATAGGCTGCTACGTACGCCTATGACAGGTTCTGGTCTCTTTGGAGGTGAGGGATGTAAGCATCTCCAGGAGATGGTTACCCTGGTTAATAACCAGAAGGCATTGCATGAGCAATTTGAAGTGCTCCGCAGAGAGCGCGTTCGCGCAGCTCCCCCTGCGTATCATCCCCTGCAGGGTCGAGGTGGTGATGGCCAGATCAGAGGCCAGCGCAGCGCCGGCCATGGCCGTGCATGCTTCGGCCAGCAGCGAGGGGGGGCGCAGGCTCCTCTGGCGCAGCCAGGCAGCCACTCGCGCACCGAGGTGCGCGTGGTTGGGGTCGTGGTGCGCGAGGATCTGGTCATGGTAATCATACCTGATGGGGTGATTACCACAGTAAGAGCTACCCCAGTGCATCTGCACCAGGAGACAGTGCCTCTCTTGTGCTCCTTATGTCCACCTCTCTCCCTAGGTGGACCAGTGGGAGGCCGATTGGCCAACCACATGCAAGAGTGGGAACGGTTGACTCAGGACCATTTAGTCTTGCGATGGCTTTCAGTCGGGTATCATCCCGACTGGATAACAGCTCCGCCATCGCGACTGTCTCTGGTGCCAGTCTGGACTCAAAATCCAAGAGATCCAGATCAGCGGTTGTGTATAGAGGAGGAAATAAATTCCCTCATACTCAAAGGAGCAATCAACTGGCGCAAAATTGCCCTGGCTTCTATTCAACCATGTTCCTGGTAACGAAAAGCACTGGAGGGTGGAGACCTATTCTCAACCTCAAGCCATTGAACAAGTTCATAGACACACCCAGTTTCAAGATGGAGACTGTGAAATCAGTGTTGGCAGGGTTGGAGAAGGGAATGTGGACAGCTTCAATAGATTTGAAGGATGCTTATTTCCACATTCCAATAGCGAGGAGTTTCCGTCGCTTCCTGAGATTCGCATTCCAGGGCAGACAGTGGAAATTCAGGGTATTACCCGTCAGAATTTCTACGGCTCCTCGGGTCTTGACCAGGGTGGTTCTTGCGATAACAGCATACCTCCGCATGAGAAGCATAGCAGTCCACACGTACATAGACGACTGGCTGTTAAAAGCACACAACCAGAAATGTTTATCAGCAAATCTGGAGATAGTTTTGAAATCTCTCACAGACTTAGGCTGAATAATCAATTTTCAAAAATCAGAGCTGACTCCATCCCAGAAGTTTGTTTACCTGGGAATGTTTTTTTATCTGGAGATAGGATATGTTTATCCTACTCAGGAGAGGGTACAGATACTCATCTCAGTAATACAGTCAGTGTGCAACAGTTGTCATGTCCTGGCACGGGCTTACCTGAGAATGCTGGGGTTGATGGTTTCTCTGGAACCAGTCATTCCTCAGGCGGCCTTATGCAGGTGGCTGATCCAGTTATTGATCATGACGCAGTGGACCCAGAGTACAGGTTCACTGGACTCAAACGTGTCAGTGCTGGAGCCTCTAATTCATCACCTTCAATGGTGGTTGAAGACAGAGAATCTCCTGGCAGGGGTGATGCTAACCCCTCCTCACCCTCAGTTAACGATGTATACAGATGCATCGATGGAGGGGTGGGGAGCTTGCCTGGGAGAGTCCACGATATCAGGGCTTTGGAATCTGGAACAGTCAAAAGAACATATGAATCTACTGGAATTACGAGCGGTAGTCCTGGGCCTGGAACATTTCTTACAGAAAGTTCAGGCAAAGAGTGTTCTAATTCGATCAGACAACTCAACAGTAATGACTTACATAAACCGCCAGGGCGGAACGAAGTCACCAAGTCTCTGTATGATGACATGGAAACTGCTTTGCTGGTTCCCGGATCACAGGATTACCTTGAAAGCAGTTCATATTCCGGGAAGGTTAAATCTGCTAGCAGACTCATTGAGCTGAAGGATGAGTGTTTTACCTACGGAATGGCAACTAAATCAATGTGTGGCGGATTGTCTGCTCAACCACTGGGGGAAACCCAACATAGATTTATTCGCAATGAGGAGAAATGCGAAGATGATGACGTACGTCTCTCTGATTCCAGATCCGAGCGCTATCGCAACATATGCGTTAGCTATCAGTTGGGTGGGAATGTATGCATACGCATTCCTTCCAGCAATCCTGATTCCAAAAATTCTTCAGAAAATTGCTTCTGATCTCCCCAAATTGGCCAAGCCGATCATGGTATACGGATCTGCTGGACCTTCTGGTCTTCCTCTGCCTCTGATGGACAATATTATCTTCCAGGGCAAGGCCCTTCACAACAATCCGTCAATGTTCCAATTAACTGCGTGGATGTTGTCAAGGAATCTAGAATTAAGGAGGGCTTTTCTGAGCAAGCAGCCATGTTTATGGCCAAAGCCAGGAGGGGGTCAACCTCCAGAGCATATAATTATAAACTCAACAGATTTGCAGAATGGTGCTCAAAAAGATGTATTAATCCAATGGATTCATCTATTCAGGTAGTAGCCGATTTCCTCTGTCACCTGTATGATGGCTATAGCTTCAAGCCTAACTCTATTGCTGGCTATAAGTCAGCTTTAATGACAGTTATCCCTTGCTTGGCTAATAGGGGAAGTGATGAAGTAAGTACATTAAATACTTTAATCAAAGGCATGGGCAATCTAAGACCAAGGAATCCCCCAGTGATTCCGTCTTGGAGTTTATCACTAGTGCTTCAGGTACCAGCTGATAGACAATTTGAACCACTAAGTTCCATTTCTATGAAAATGTTGACGCTTAAAACTGTATTTTTAATTGCTGCGGCCTCAGCTAGGCATAGAAGTGAGATTCATGCCTTATCAGCCGAGGCAGACCATTTTGTTGTCACAGGGGAAGGCCTTAGGCTTCTACCTAGGATAAATTTCATGGCTAAAAACCAGTCTATGAAATATCCAGGTCAGCCTATAATTGTACCAGCTCAAATGACTAGGTATGATCCTAATTCGAAACTATGGTGTCCTGTCCGAGCATTAATCCGGTACAAACAACGTACTCAGGAATGGTGGACGGACCCAACAGCGTTATGGTTGTCATATATTGAACCCCATGGCAGGGCATCAAAGGACACCATTTCCAGGTGGATTGTTGATTGTATTCAATTTTGCCATAAATCCGCCACAGGTAAACAAGTTGACATGGCCAAGGCTCACAGTGTCCGAGGTGTAGTGGCTTCCACTGCCCTATTTAGTGGGGTCCCTGTGGATGACATTATGTCTGTAGCTCAGTGGCACTGTGAGTCAAGTTTCACCGACCATTATCTCCGTGACACCTCGAATCCTCTTGCCTTATCGATTTTGAAATGCTAATCTAGGTGTACATATTTTGATGAGGTATCCTCATTTTTTATATATTTCACATTTAATCAATGGAAACATCCACTTTTGGGCTGCATCAGTCTTCACCAATGGGGAGATGATGACAGCAGCAATCTTCCACAAGGTCAGTCTTGTGTATGCATTGTCCATGGTTTTTTGTAATGTCACGTGACCCTTCGTTATTAATATGGTGACGGTACATGTTTTATGTGGTTCATTATTGAGAGTATACGAAAATGAATCCTTTTCGTTTAATGTCCTATAGTACATGGCACTTGTATGTAGAGAGCGTATGGGACATTGAGGTCATTCAGTCTTCCTCCCAAGAAGGGGGGGGGGGGGGGGGGGGGGGGGCGCATATAACATATGGTCATCTCTCAGCCATCGGTTGTGTTAGCTGATGTTCAAATCTTTCCTGATTATGTTTCCACACAATTTGAGAGGTTTTAAGTGCCTTAAACGCAGAAAAGCGCATATGGAAGAGCTGGTCTTTTGACCTCGCCTCCCTTCCGCCGAATTCCCTGTCGAATTCTGGCAATATCAAAGAGTATTAGGGAGGTAAGTATACTCTTGAAGTGAAATAAACGAAATCACGGATTTCTTTTTTCACGAGAGAGTTGATACTTACCTCCCTAATACGGACCCGGCCTCTCCGCCCCACAGAGGCTCGGTCTTCAGTCTCTTGTAAAGTTGCATAGTGTCAGCCAATAAATTAGTCGGAGGAAGTACTAGTCGGCGCATGCGCAGTGGTGAGGCTAACATCCGCCAGACTGTCATCTGACTACCTGCCCAGTAGGGGCACCTAACTTTTTTAATCTGAGGTTTTATTGAGTGAAAGCCGATATTTAGCAATATCAAAGAGTATTAGGGAGGTAAGTATCAACTCTCGTGAAAAAAGAAATCCGTGATTTTGTTTATTTCCCAGAAGGACTTGGGAGGGTCTGACGCGGGGTCAGGCAGTCCGAAATTAAATCATGGAGCATCAGTTTCAACCCCTGGAGGCGCTCCACGTCTGCAACCAGAGGTTACGGAAATGGCACCTCCGGCGTGGTTTGGACCTGCTATGCAAGAAGGCTTCTTGCATAGCATCCTTCCTACACTGGTGTCGTCCCTGCTACCGAAAGTTGTAGGGCAGTCTCTTCCCGTGCTTGGTACAGACCCTGTCCTTGGACAGGGTTCTGGACTGGCCACCGAGGGAGCTATACAAGATGGCTCCCTGGCAGTCCCGGCGGTCTTTGACCTGATGGGTTCTGTTTCTCTGCGGCCACCTCCGGGTAGTCCAGTAGTGGTGGCAGGTCCGTTAAGCATGGGAGCTGTCCGCTAGGACGGCGCCAGTGATTCCTCATCTGGTGATGACTCTTCGGAGTCTGAAGATGAAGAGGCCGAGGAGGAGAGATTGCTGCAGCCTGAAATGTCGCGGGTGGAGAGCAAGGAGATCGATTCCGTCCTGGTTTGCTGCCAACCGACATGGTGACAGGTGTGGCTGGCGCCAGGCGTGGTATGCACCTATTTTGCCTGGTCCAGCAGTCATGCATGGGGTGCCGTTGGCGCCCGTGTATGGCCACGGTTCTTCAACCATTACGGGTCCACATGGTTTTCCGTGCCGGCCTACTCCATGGACTGGTGTTTTCCATGAGGTGGCGGTGGAACCGTACGGTACTGGAGTTCCTGGCATATTAGCGATGGCTCCTAGCCGGGAGGCCATTGCTGGTAGGGCTGTGAGTACGTCAACGGGTGATGTGTTCACGGGAGTGTCCTCTTCAGAGACAGACTGGTCTGAGGCTCTGGCTTGGCTAGCCAGGATGGACCCCTTCGGTGGTTTTGACCACGTCCGAAGAGGATGCACCCCGCCCATCGGTTGCATCGATTAGGATGGGGATCTTGCCTGCAGCCCAGACCCAATCTATTGGACTGGATCCAAAGTTTATGGAGTTGTTAGATGCTATTTATAGCAAGCACCTCCTGACCAAGGGCCAGCTCCCTGTGGCCTCCAGGGAAGTGCGGGCGAGATGTCGTATTCCACGTGGGGAATACGACAAATATGGTGTTGTACCAGCGGTCACTGAGGATGATCGCTGGGTACTTGGAGTCCAGAGTGCTGGAGCGGGTCGCCCCGCTCCGGCGCTGGTGGACAAGTCCCAGGTTCACCATGAGGAAGTCCTGGCCCTATGTGATGAGGGGGGTGAGAGCAGCAATGAGTGCTGTAAATCACTCTTATCGCCTTCTTCAGTCGGTGTGGGCTGAAGCGGGGCAGGCCACCCTGTGCCTAGGGTTGGGTGATATTTGCCTAGCCATGACAATGTCGATATCTCATTAAAATATCGCGATATGACGATATATCGTCTATGGGATGGGGTGGGGATTAGGGTGTGACATATGGCATAAATGTACTTCAAATTAGGTGTCTACAAATTATTTTCATTATGAATCATTGCTTTCAAAACGTAATAACTACGTATTCCAATCTAGTTAATAGTAATATCCGGCACATGAAATTTCTATGTTTCACTCATCAAGATATTGTTTTAAGCAATGAACATAATGCAAATAATCGGTATTCATCACAAATAAGAAAAGTAAAGAGTTTACTTCTGTGTACTGCGATGTTTTCTTTACCTCACGACAAACTGTCATAAATCAGCCATTGTTGAGACGGGAGAAGAGATGCGAATAGCATTCTCTGCGCAGAAAAATGGGAATTCCGTTGAATGAAATCTGATTGGCTCTGGCGGGAGATGAGCCAATCAGAATTTACTCTTCAGAATTCTGATAAATAGACCAGCTCATCACAGTGGCTTGATAGAATCGGCTTCATTAAATAATAAAATAAGATTTTGAATGAGTAAATGCATTTTATTTGAATGAAATATAATATATTATAGCACAAATGTAAGCGGGAGTGAAGTTAAGTGAGGGAACAGCTTTTTTTTTTAATTTACCACTGGAATGACTGACTCAAGCTTTATAACAGAGCCAGTCATTCTAGTCGTAAATTTAAAAAAAAAGATTTCTTGGCCTGAAAATAGATATTCATCTATGATGTACGCTTTTAACCCTATTAACATACAGCTAACCAAAACAGTTCACGGGAATGATCTTGAGGAATGCCCATTTCCAGGCTGAGAGATTTATTTGAAAATTTACCACTGAAATGACTAGTTTTGGCTTGATAACCGAGCCAGTCATTTCAGTGTAAAATGATCAAAAAGATCTCTTGGCCTGAAAATAGATATTCAACTATGATGCAGCCTACGCTTTTAACACTTTTAAGATATGGCTAACCAAAACAGCTCGTGGGAATGATCTTAAGGAATGCCCACTTCCAGGCTGAGAGACTTATTTGAAAATTTAACACTGAAATGACTGACTCTGGCTTGATAACAGAGCCAGTAATTTCAGTGGTAAATTTACAAAAAAAAATCTTGGTCTGCAAGTAGATATTAAAAAAGCAAATATTTTAATAGCTACTATTAATTTTCTGTCTACATGTAAGTGCACAGTGGTATTTCAAAGTTTTGCCTACAAGTTACACGCAATAAATGTCAACATATTCACACGTTCTGGTTTTAACAAGTTTCGTAATGGTGTAGCGATGGCATCGGATCTGCTAAAAAAATCACTCAGATGGGACGCTTGTTGCGCAAATACAAATATATTTCTTTGCTAGCTTTGCCAACGTCGGTAACTGCGACTGGTGCCTTTTCCACCAACACAAAGTGTCAATTGTAATCTCCATGCTTGTGATGCTTGAGTAGCTATCGATCTCATTCTTAATGCTAATAATGGCAGATTCTGGCTTTAATAAACTGTCTTTATTAGCGAATAGAGATGTCAATGTAAGGCGTAAATTTATCACTGGAATGACTAGCTCGGTTATCACGCCATTCATTCTAGTGATAAATTTAAAAAAATACTATTCTCTTGGTCTACAAGTGAACGTTTTCCCAAGACAAACACAGAAGCCGTTATTCTGTTATTCAGAAGCTGTTAAAGGGTTAAGCAAGACAATCGATATAGATTGACATGTAATGATGACATCATCAGAATGGAATGCGGCGAGCGCAAACGGGTTTCCCAGTAAATAGTACTCAAAATGAGGCTGTCTTAGAGAAGAAAAGAATGGCGTCGTATATTTCTGTAATGATGCAAAGTGAACAACAAAACAATTCTTTTGAGGTTTATAGCATTTTATTAAGACAAACACACCATGGATTAATTAAACAGGCGTTATTTTGGAGATAAATTTGATTATATCCGATTATTACTACAACAAAGAATGGATTATTATTTGATGAGTATTACTGAGCAGACCACAGGTAAGTAGTATATATTGAATCTCTTTCAAAATCAAAATGAGAAAAATTAAAATATCGTCATAACGATATACACGATATTTGCGATTTTTTGAAATTATGACGATGTCGATATTTGATATATCGCAATTTTTTCGATAATATCGAAATACCGCCCAACCCTACCTATGCCACCTGTGGCACTATCGTGTATAAATGATGGCTTGGTGCTGTCCATGGATGCATTGGCAAGGGTGCAGGCGTGAGTGACAAAGTCACGACCATTAGGGAGCGTTTGCTTGGAATGCCCCTGACTGGCCCTAGCATCTTTGGTGGCCAAGCGCGGGCCATCTTAGAAGACACTGCCACCATCATGCAGAATCGGTTAGCTGTTAACCTAGTATGTGTACAAAGTCAGAATTGGTAGTAGTCCATCAAAGACTAAGGCTGTAATCGGATGGACATGCTACATTAAACAGACAGTCAGAATATTTAACATTGACAGACACATGCACAAGCACAAACCACATAAGGTAGTTTATTATTAAGAGTAACATCTATTATTTATATATAATTACTTTTATAAGATTGATATTTCACAGGCACAGGGTGGCAATATATTGTTAATGGCGGCATCTACAGCATGGAGTATGATTGGTTAACTGTAGACAAATGTCATCATATGGGTGATACAGAATTTATGCTTTTTGGTCACAGTTGATGATGGGAAAAGTGATGTGTGTCATGGTAGGTAACATGGTGATGTTATTTCCTGATATGCCGGGATGGCAACACATTACAAAACATGGAAAACACACATGCATGAAAACATATTGGTATTGACCCGGGTGGTGTGTGTGTATGTGTGTGTGTGGTGTGGTGTGGTGTGTGTGTGCATGCTCATCATGGGATATCAGTATGGTGAGGGTGTATTTCTATACTATAGCGAGGGTATAGTAATTTTCTGTGGTGACTGGTGCGCTTTTTATCCCTCCAGTCTGGAAGACGGGGGGATATAGCAATCAGCATGTCCATCCGTCTGTCTGTCCATCCGTCCATCCGTATGTCTGTCCCTGTCTTGTCACATTATCAGTATCATGTGCAGATGTGCTGGTACATAAGTTTACTGCATTGCCAATCATTTCTTATCAACACAACCCCTCCTACATTTTAGCTCTGATTCTTTTGAAACTTGGTAAGTGTTATCATTACCACATGAAGATGTGCATGTCCTATCCGTATACCTGTATGTCCATCCATCTGTCCAAAATGTATGTATGTCCCTCTGTCAGTCTCTGACAATCATTTCTTGTCAATGAACTCCTCCTAGAGGTCGTAATGGATTAACTTAAAATTTGTCGACAATATCAGTATCATGTGCAGCTGTGCATGTGCTTTGTTCGTGGCCAAAAAATTATTCATTACAGAGTTATCACCCTTTAAATATCTTAAAACCGATACATAAACTGCATTACACTTAGTGACAACGGAATTTAGGTTTTAGGAGGAGTTGCATTTTTCATTGATTAGTTTTTCTAGAATATTGTCATTTACAATTAGCGTTATATGTATGTCGACTCTTGATGTATGTTTATCTTAAATGTTTGGATCTAGGGTGATATGCCGTCTTCTAATGGCTCTTGTTAATGTTTATGGGTGATATGCCGTCTTCTAATGGCTCTTGTTAATGTTTATGGGTGATATGCCGTCTTCTAATGGCTCTTGTTAATGTTTATGGCGAGACTGGATTTAGATGATGTCATGGTGGTTCGAGAGTACTTTCAGTTTCATTCTAGAGCTTGGTTGCAGAGATTGAGATTGTGTGTCTCCATAATTCTGTTCTGATATATTTGGTGTGCAATTTATTCTTTGATCTAGTGTTATGTGCATGGACTTGTGTGTGTTGCTCTTGAATAATTTTGATAGAGATTTATTGAGTTTACCATGATGTAGTTGTCTTAGCAATGTCTATGATTGCAGAGTCCCAATATCTGTGAGTTTCAGCATGTTTTCAGTCTTGAAGATGTCTTCACCCTTTGCTGTTTTAGACAAGCCTGGAAATAAGGTGCCTGTCAAGGACATTGTCAGGCAACAAACTATCAAATGTCAGGCACAGTCTTGCCGGTTCCTGACATTTTGTCAGGTACAGATTTAAACAGTCCCCGTAGTTGCAGTGTACAACAAAAGAGTCTGCATACAAGTGTTGACAAAGCCAAAAAATATTCATCTACGTAAGGTGTATCACAATCATTATAATGACACATAGTTAGTTGCTTTTTGACATGTTTCTAATAAGTTCAAGTAAAGAACACTGAAACTAGAATAGTGTTGACAGGCAGCAAATTCTGGATGTCCGGTACTAAGTAGCTGGTGCCTGACAAAGTGTTGGACACTGTTGAAAAAGTTATTTCCAGGCCTGTTAGAGAACATGTTAAAACTTTTTCTGTAACCGTTTTAGCCTTGTTAGTTTAATTTCATGTGCACCATTCCAGATCATGTTACAATATGTGGTGTGTGGAATGATTATAGTAGAGTAGAGAGCTTTAACAGTGACAAGTGGCAGGTAAGGCTTAAGTCATTGGATGCATGACACCGATGACTTTTGATGCTTTCGCTGAAATTGTTTCAATTTGTTTATCCCAGGTTAGCCTAAGGTCACGATAAGCACCCACAAATTTTGTAAATGGAGCTTCCTGGATTTCTTGTTTATTTATATAAAGTTTTGGTATATATTTGTTCTTAATTTCTTGTAATTTGTAAAAAGCATGTAATTGGTTTTATCTACATTTAATGATAATTTATTTATTGCAAACCAGGTTGTAACCTCTTCCAGGGTTCGTACTGGTCATGGAAATCCTGGAAAGTCATGGAATCTGAAAATTTTAATTTCAGGCCTGGAAAGTCATGGAAAATCAGTGTTTTTCATCATAGGTCATGGAAAAGTCATGCAAAATGCTAATTGAAGACCGGGTGCCTATCCTTCTCCAGACCTGTTCAAGCTGCGCAGCAACCCAGTACTGAACAGGCTGAAGATTGTTGCCAAGTTAACAAATCTTGCTAATTGACATCTTTGGCCCCCCCCCCCCTTGCTCTATACACTGTGGAAATGCCAACGCAACTGACTCTCCATAACTTTGAAGATCACGAGATTTCGTTTTCTATCATTCTAACTGGATATGATGTTACCAGCTTATGACAATTAGAGAGTTTAATTTTAATTAATTTTTATGTTTTCATGCTTATAAATTACTTGATAATGTCATTACTGAAATACTGAAATCCTCTCAAAATTATTGAAAATCCATTGCTGAAAGGCATGGTGAAACTACTCAAAATCAGTTGATTTTCCAATTCAAAACTACTCCTAGATAAGATAGGGCAGCCCAACTAAAAGATTATCATGTCAATAAGCGTTAACATTTGGGAGAGTCAGAGACTACAGATGTAAAAAATATGTATAAGCCAAATCTGCTAGTTAGGAAACGGGTTAAATGGCTAAAGGGTGGGGCGGTTGAGGGGGTGGGGAGGAATTGGGGAGTGGGGAGGTGACATCTTCATGCATGTTTCTAAAAAAAATTATGTTCCTGACCCCTATGTTATTTTTTTCCAAACCTCTTAGTGGCTGGAGCCTATAAGGACACATCGTCAGGATAGAAAATAAAATTGTTTAAGTTATTGACCTCTGTGTAGAAATTGTTGTACTGTAACTTGAACTGATTGCAATTTATCATTGTTTTTCTATAGTTTTAAGTGCTATACATTTTTGCTGATAACTGTACAATTTATAATTTGCATAGAAATACATGCTATCAAATGTCAAATTCTAAATTATGCCTTGTACTTGAACTTGTATGGTCTGTCCAGTTTTGTAAATCTTACTGGCCTTTTTCCTGTTGCAATGTTATTAAAATCTATCTATAATGATTAGGACAAATCTGCCTACAAAGGCGATCCCAATATTTTTGTGATGTTTCGACTATTTAATGCTCGAGATTAACATTTCTCCTGTAGTTGGGCTTTTTTCGCATTGTTGTAGCAGATTATGGTGTTTTTTTTAAATAATTGCTTTAAGCATGATGCAAACATTAGTATGGTAATATTACTAGGCTATCAATGACAGGTGTTGGAGGGACATTCTATTCTATATTAGCTCATATACCACGCTGGTTTTAGCCTGCAGTGTAAAAGGCGTAGTACTCAGTGGTGGCTCAGCTCCAGTGAAGCCTCCTAATGGACATTTCCAGTTTTAGCTATGCCCCGCCCACCTCTATTTAAGCTCCACCCACACTTCACTGTGTTGGGATCGATCGATCTCTAAACTCCCTGACGATCAATTTCCAGAAAACTATACAGGTAATATTTTGTAACTGGTTTGACTTGGTGCGCCCGATCAAATTAGTTTCAAAATATTCAACAGAATATTTATTAAATGATAAAGCCATACAATTCGTATAACAACGCATAGTCCATCTTCAAATATGCGTTCGTGATGTACTTATAGACGTCATTCATGACGCCATTCATTATGATGTCATTCTACATGCTGCGTAGTTGATTATGATGTCATAGGATGGGTTGATAAAGTGGAAATATCTGTTGTTGGTGGTAACAAAGACCCAGACATCTGAACATAAAGCTCAGGACATGATACTGTCATGCTTGGAGGGTTTCAACCTTTTGGCACTTGCCCTGTAGGTGGGGCTTAGAATACACCTTCCGTATCCTCTGCGTGTCGTAAGAGGCGACTAAAGGAGGTAAGGGTGAGGTAACCCTGACAGAAACCTCGAGTGCTGAAGACGGAGGTTCCAGGCCGCACGGCGCACTCTAATAAACCATGGATCCACGCACTTAACGCTTATGATCATGTCGATAGTCACTTACAGGACTGACGGTATGATCAGCGAACGAAAAGAAGAAGAAGAACCTTTTGGCAGGAGGGCTGAGCAGCAATTTGATCATTATGTTATGTCACTGCTGAGCTTAAAACTGGGTTAATGAATTAGTTACTCACCATGAGATGCATCCACTGCATGACTGGACAGGTGTCACAGTTTTTGGTTGTCATCGGGTAGAAGCAGGATTTGAACCTGTGTCTGGTTTCTACCTGAAGATCATCAAAAAGTAATTATAATTTTTTAATAAAAGTTCTGTAATTCCAGAAATTTAGTTATAATCACGATATTAGGTGTTTGCTACGGTATTTCTAACACGAATATCGGCTGACGTCGTTCTCCGTAGGGTCTGAGCGGGTGACGTCACACCCGTGATGCTCGGATGTTTATGTGAAGAAAACTTTTTCATTAATTCGCGCATCTTGTTCTGGGTGCTGCGTACTGAAAATGGTACCAGAAAACTTTGGAATGGTCAAGTTTACGTGTGATCACGATCGGTTTGCAATGATCGGTGGTGTCAAAATTCTTGAGTGATGCGTGGTCTGCGGTTTTACCGTGTACTACAGCAGTTTGTTTACATTTTGTTGTTTCTTCACATATCGTGTCGGCTTTCGTTAGGAGTATAATTTATATTGATTGGTAAATATACCCCGAATGCTATGCGATATGATTCCTGGTTCCGTTATACATCCTGGAGGATCAATTTATGGGTGTATTTATGCCCGCTTCGTTCTTGTCGTCATAATCAATGCGATCTTTGCTGTAACGTTGCGGGGTGGGGTGCGGGAGGGTTTGCAGTTAATTTATGGTCAAATTATTTGAAAATTAATTGTCTGCCTTCCACTTTTGTTTCGTTCTGCTGGCTTATTGTAGGTTTGGTTTATAGGCCAGGCCATCCCCGCCATCATGTGTCAATTGCCACATATCGTACGGGTTCTATACAAGGACCATGTCTGTCTCCACTGTACTAAGCGTAGTCTTGACAGTAGGTGTAACATTTGCGCGGTGTGGTCGGTCGATATGATGCTTAAGTTCCTTGCCAGAAGGACTTGGCAGGGTCTGACATGGGGTCAGGCGGTCCGAAAGTAAATCGTGGAGCGTCCGTTTCGGCCCGTGGGGGCGTTCCACGTCTGCAACCGGAGGTGGCGGAGATGGCACCGCCGGCGTGGTTTGGTCCGACTAGGCAAGGTGTCTTGCATAGTGTTCTGCCCACGCTGGTGTCGTCCCTGCTGCCAAAAGTTGTAGGGCAGTCTCTCACTATGTTTGATTCGGACCCTGTCCTTGGACAGGGTTCTGGACTGGACACCGAGGGAGCCGTTTCGTACGGGCCCCTGGCAGTCCCGTCGGGCTCCGGCCTGATGGGTTCTGTCTCTCTGCGGCCACCTCCGGGTGGTCCAGTAGCGGTGGCCAGTCCGTCAGGCATGGGACGGCGGCCGTCCACCAGGACGGCTCCACGGTTTTTCTTGTCTAGTGACGACTCTTAGGGGTCTGAAGATGAGGAGGCTGAGGAGGAGAGTGTGCTGGGGCCTGTGAGGCTGCGGGTGGAGAGCATGGAGGTCGATTCCGTCCCGATGGAACCCGACCTCCATCTGTCTGGCCTGGCGCAAGCCAGGGCAGCGGCTCCGCCCGTGGTTGAGGCCACTCCGGTACCGGGCACCGGTCCCGTGATGGTTGGTTTGCTGCCTACCGCCACGGTGACGGGTGTGGCCGGCCAGGCATGGTACTCACCTATCTCGCCTGGTCCGGCAGTCAGACATGGGGTGCCGTTGGCGCCCGTGTTTGGCCACGGTTCCTTAACCGCTACGGGTCCGCACGGTTTCCGTGCAGGCCTACTCCATGGACTGGTGTGTTCCATGGGGTGGCGGCGGAACCGTACGGTACCGGAGTTCCTGGCATATCAGCAATGGCTCCTAGCCGGGAGGCCGTTGCTGGTAGGGCCGTGAACATGTCAACGGGTGACGTGTTCACGGGAGTGTCCTCCTCGGAGACGGATTGGTCTGAGGCTCTGGCTTGGCTAGCCAGGGTGGACCCGTCTGTGGTTTCGACCACGGCTGAGGAGGATGTACCCCGTCCATTGGTGCATCGATTAGGATGGGGATCTTACCCGCAGCCCTGATCCAGTCTGTTGGACTGGATCCATGGTTTATGGTGTTGCTTCATACTATGTATAGCAAACAACGCATGAACAAGGGCCAGCTTCTTGCAGCCTCCATGGAGGTGCGGGCGAGGGGTCGTATTCCACGGGGGGAATACGACAGGTATGGTGTTGTCCCATCGGTCACCGAGAATGACCGCTGGGTACTGGGTGTTCAGAGTGCTGGAGTGGGTGGCCCCGGTCCGGCACTTGTGGACAAGTCCCAGGCACACCAGGATGAAGTCCTGTCCCTATGCAATGTGGGTGTGAGGGCAGCTATGAATGCTGTCAACCAATCGTATCACCTTCTTCAGTCAGTGTGGGCTGAAGCGGGGGAAGGCCACCCTGTGCCACCTGTGGCGCTTTCTTGTGTCAATGACGGCTTGGTGCTGTCTATGAACGCACTGGCAAGGGTGCAGGTGCGTGTGACAAAGTCCAGGAGGCAAATGGTTCTTGACCATATGCATCCGGCTACGGCAGTCAGGGAGCGTCTTCTTGGGACACCCCTGACAGGGCCTAGCATCTTCGGTGGCCAGGCGCGGGCCATCCTAGAGGACACTGCCAGCATTGCACAGAATCGGTTGGCGGTAGGCCTACAGCTGGAGCGAGTGCGGAAAGCGCACGCACTAGGGGCTGTAGGGAAACCGTTAGCTGTCCAACTTTCGAAGACGCAGAAGAAGCAGAAAGGCAAGGCGAAAGCTAAGCCTACTGCGACTTCTGCTTCGTCTGGATTTTCTCAGCCGCCACCGGCTAAGAAAGCCAGGAAGGTTGTGGAGGCCCCTACCCTCCCCACTGTTGCTCATGATTGCCCTAGAGGCGGGAAGGGCAGGGGGAGGGGTAAGGGTAAGTCCTCCAAGGGCGGAAAGAAGGGAGCGGATCGTACCTGAGGGTACGAGGGCTCCCTTCATATCCGCCTGGACCGCACCTGTGCGACAGGAACAGCGGTGCCGGTTATACCTGCCGAGCCAAGACGGAAATGGTTCTCTCTCTCTCTCATTAAGAAAGGGGGGGGGGGGGGGAGGGGGAGCGGACCGCGAGCCCGGACAACCCCGTTAGACGTCGAGGCATCTATGGTGGGTGGAAGGCTCATGCGTTTCGTCAAGGCCTGGCAAGGTGTGACGTCAGACAGTCTGGTCCCGGGATGGTTATCCCAGGGGTACATGCTGCAGTGGTGGGACTTTCCACCGCAGAATCTGTCTTTGGCACCTGTCTGGACACCCGTACCACGGGACCCAGACAAGTTAGAAGCCGTTCAAAACGAAGTGTCAGGTTTGCTTCTGAAGGGAGCAATAAACCCAGCGAACCAGAACACTCCGGGCTTCTATTCAATTATGTTCCTTGTCCCCAACAGCACGGGGGGATGGAGACCCATACTCAATCTCAGGCCATTGAATTGGTTTATCCATACGCCTCGGTTCCAGATGGAAAAACCGAGGTCGGTAATGGCAGGATTGAGGAAGGGAATGTGGTGTGTGTCAATCGATCTGAAAGATGCATATTTCCACTTTCCTATGAACCGGAGTTGGCACAGGTTTCTGAGATTTGCGTTTCAGAATCTAGTATGGGAGGTTACTGTTCTCCCGTTTGGCCTGTCGACAGCTCCGTGGGTTTTCACAAGAGGGGTCCTTGTGGTGACAGCGTTTCTCAGAGAAGAGAACATGGCGCTACACACCTACATAGACGACTGGCTGCTCAAAGCAGACTCTGCAGCCAGGTTGAACGTGGATACTGCTCTGACTCTGAAGTTACTTTCAGATCTAGGCTGAATAGTCAACAAGGAGAAATCCGAGTTGACACCCACTCAACATTTCGTTTATTTTGGGATGCGATTCGATCTCGAGGAGGGCAGGGTTTACCCTTCAGAGCCCAGAGTGGTGTCTCTGTTAGTCATCCTCAAGAGTTTTCAAGTGGGAAACCACATTCAGGCGAGGCGGTTTCGTCAGATGCTGGGCATGATGGTCTCCATGGAGCAAGTGATCCCGTACGCTGCTCTAATGCGAAGACCTATCCAGTTGTATCTGATGTCTCTGTGGAAAGAGAGAACAGAACCCCTGTCAAAACTGGTGCCAGTTTTGGAGCCGATAATATCGCATCTTGTAGGGTGGAAACAGCGTCAGAATCTCCTAGTAGGGGTTTCGCTGCACCTACCCCACCTCCGGCTGTCCGTGTACACGGATGCATAGCTGGAGGGGTGGGGGGCCTGCCTGGGAGAACACCAGGTCTCGGGCACATGGACTCTCCCGGAGAGTCAGCTGCATATCAATCTGTTGGAAATGATGGCAGTGGAACTGGCGTTGGAAGAGTTTTCTTCCGATGATCAGGGGCAAGGTGATATTGATACGGTCGGACAATTCGACGGTAGTATCATACATAAATCGCCAAGAGGGACCAGGTCACCCACACTGTGTATCAAAGTGTGGCACTTGATTCAATGGTGCAGGAATTACTCGGTTGTTTTGAAAGCAGCTCACATTCCTGGCCGATTGAACATTCTGGCGGATGCTTTGTCTCGCAGACAGAGAATTCTGCCAACAGAATGGTCCCTCAACCCTCCAGTTCTACGAAGGATCTTCGAACATTGGGGCAAACCCAACGTGGACTTGTTCGCCACAAGGGGAAATGCTCAAGTCATGACTTATGTCTCGCCGATTCTAGATCCAAATGCAGACGCTCTGGCGATAAGCTGGAGAGGGATGCACGCTTAGGCGTACCCACCCACCATCCTTCTGCCGAAGGTATTGGTGAAGATCAGGGAGGAACCGTGTCTGGTCGTGCTAATAGCGCCGTATTGGCCAAGCAGGGCATGGTTCACGGATCTGCTAGATCTGCTGGTGGTAAATCCAGTGCAGTTGCCCGAGATTCCGAACATAATCTCCCAGGCCAAGGGACGCTTCCTACACGAGCGTCTCGAAATGTTATTGACTGCGTGGTTGTTGACAAACAACGTTCCACATCGGGAGGCTTTTCTCGACAGGCTGCTGATTTCATCGCGGCTGCGAGGAGGCCAACCTTCAAGTCATATAACGACAAGGTTAATGGATTTGCAGACTGGTGTGAGGAAAGGGGATTTTACCTTTCATTCCACTATTCAGCAAATAGCAGACTTTCTCTGTGAGCTGTTCTTTTCAGGACTAGCTCCTATCACAATTGCTGGATACAAGTCAGCTTTGGCATCATTTATCCCTTGTCTAGCCAACAGGGATAGTTCAGAGGTGGCCCAGTTGAGTGTGATGGTGAAGGGAATGAGCAATCTCCGACCGAGACAACCGATAGTCATTCCAGCCTGGAGTCTATCTTTAGTGCTTAATGTACTGGCCAAGCACCCTTTCGAACCGTTGCGTTCGGCTAGTCTAAAGCATTTGACTCTAAAGGCAGTCTTTCTATTGGCAGCTTCCTCAGCTAGAAGGCGCAGTGTGATCCATGCACTTTCAGCAGAGAGGGACCGATTATTGTCTCCAGAGAGGGTCTGCGTCTACTGCCAAGAGCAGAGTTTATGTCAACGATCTCGGTCTTTGAGATATCCCGGCAAACCGATCGTTATACCGAAACTGAGTAGGTTAGATCGTGATGCCAGTGTCTGGTGCCCAGTCCGTGCTTTGACTAAGTACAAAATGGACAGACTCATTACGGTCGAATGGTAGACATCTGTGGATCTGCCATATGGAGCCATATGGCGCTGCATCCATGGATTCTATCTCTCGTTGGGTATTCGAATGCATTCAGATTACCCGTGAGATTACGACTGGGCACCAAGTGCAAGGCGCAAGGGCACGTTGTTAGAGGAATAGCCGCCTCTAACGCCCTTGACAATGGTGTTCCGTTTACGGACATCAGGGCTGTCGCACAAGGGCACTGTGAGTCCTCTTTCACGGATTACTATATGAGGGATGTGTCAGACTTCGCCATTCCACTCGCTTTAGCTGTTTTGAGACGATAGCTATATGACCGCACTGCTCTTCTTCCTTTTTTGGCATTTGTAAGAGAGAATTTAGAAGCAGGCTTGGTCGAGCGAGAGGATATCAACCAGTTGTGTCACTGAGGCCGGACAAGTGATTGGCTGGAGGCTCCAGGTCTGAATTCCAAATATCATGAGGTAATTCACAATTGAGAGTGTTTTGTATTAT
Organism: Chaetoderma sp. LZ-2023a; assembly: GCA_034401795.1. Lineage (NCBI taxonomy): Eukaryota > Metazoa > Mollusca > Caudofoveata > Chaetodermatida > Chaetodermatidae > Chaetoderma > Chaetoderma sp. LZ-2023a. The sequence goes on along the minus strand of CM067375.1, from coordinate 1,220,646 downwards.
GTCTATATATCATGATCATTCATCTTATATATTCATGCTCATTCCCAGGCTAATATATGCAAAGAGCAGTTAACCCTCTTGGCATATTTGTGTTTCAGGCGAAATACATGTTCGTGAGTTCTCTCCCTTTTCTTAGGAGAAAAAGGGGGGGGGGGGGCAGTGAAGCGAATGTGATTCGGTTCCGACAACTTAACGGTCCTATTAGGTCTCCGTTAGTCAAGTTGTTAAGTCTAAATCTTTCTCCAAGGGGCAAAAGTAGCATTTATGGCTTGCCCCTTCCCACCAGGTTACTGAACAAATCTGGTGTATATCAGAAAGTAACAGAATGGTGAGTATTGATCGAAGGAGAATGCAGGAAATGTCAATTTCCCTTTCTCCGAGATCTAACAATACTCACCATTCTGTTACGGACCCAGCCTCCCAGCCCCACGGAGGCAAGCCATGGATTTCTCTTGTTTGGTGGCTATGCAAACAATATGAGCTCTATGGTAGACGGGTACTCGGCAGTTGGGAGCCGAGTACCCGGTTCCAAGGAGTCGGTAAAGCTTTCTAAGTCTATAGTCCTAGAGCCAGCTGTCAGGGCCAGCTGTGTATCAGAAAGTAACAGAATAGTGAGTATTGTTAGATCTCGGAGAAAGGGAAATTGACATTTCCTGCAATGTCAGGTTTGTCCATGTCACCAAAGCCGAGCAGTTTAAGAGGATATCCTCAGCTTTCATGTCACCAAAGCCGAGCAGTTTAAGAGGATATCCTCAGCTTTCATGTCACCAAAGCCGAGCAGTTTAAGAGGATATCCTCAGCTTTCATGTCACCAAAGCCGAGCAGTTTAAGAGGATATCCTCAGCTTTCATGTCACCAAAGCCGAGCAGTTTAAGAGGATATCCTCAGCTTTCATGTCACCAAAGCCGAGCAGTTTAAGAGGATATCCTCAGCTTTCATGTCACCAAAGCCGAGCAGTTTAAGAGGATATCCTCAGCTTTCAT
>CM067375.1:1203163-1219163 GCA_034401795.1 Chaetoderma sp. LZ-2023a | reverse complement strand
AGTATTATCATTCATCCACAGCACACATTTTAGATGCATAATATTTCTCATTGCTCATTATTAAACGCCTTTATTGGTCCTTGTGACAAAAACTAATTCATTGTCTTGACAAATCTCCATTTACAAATCAACAAAAGACTTTTTAGCTCACCTGGCCAAGTGAGCTTATGCCGTGGTGACCGGCCAGCATCTGTCTATCTGCCCGTCAACTTTTTCTTTAAACGACTTCTCAAGAACCGCTGGGCTGATTTCAGTTATATTTGGCAGGAGACATCCTTAGGGCAGAGATCCAAGTTTGTTCAAACGAAGCCGATCGGCCAGTATGGCCGATGGCCATCTTGGATTTTGGCCAATTTTAGCTTGACTTTACGAAGTAAAACGAGCTATTGCGATACCATGCACAGTGGCCGGTAGTGGTGACTGCGTAATCGTCCAATTTGCATTTAACTCAACTTTTCTGTTTATATCTCGGGTTTGGTTAATCATACTGGACCCAAACTTGGGCACATGCTTCCTTATAATGATACGGCATCTCACGATGATGTTGGGGCCCAAAGGTCGAAGTCACTGTGATCTTGGTAAATACCTAGTTTTTTTCAACAAACATTTTCTGTTTAGCTCAACTTTTCTGTTTATAGCTCAGTTTTGGTTAATCATACTAGACCCAAACTTGGACAAAAGCCTCCTTATAATGACACAGCATCATTCAATGATGTTTTGGTCAAAAGGTCAATGGTCAAGGTCACTGACCATCTGTCATCCGTCAATCTTTGTCCGCTCATTTACCGCTTGCCAGATTTTAACCTAATTTGGCTGGATGGATCCTATGGGGTAGGCTTCAGAATTTGTATACAGAATTTTGATTGGTCAATTTTATGAAAAATTTACCGGAAATTGTCAAACAACTACTCCTCATTAACCGCTTGGCGGACTTCAACCTAAATTGGCTGGAAGGACCCTCATGCTTTTGGTTTCAGAACATATATACAGAATTTTGATTGGTCAATTTATTTGTGTGAAAATCTTTGATGGCAGATTTCAACTTACTTTGGCTGGAAGGACTTTATAGGGCTCTGCTTTAGAGCTTATATACAGAATTTTAATTGGACAGATTTTTTGGTGAAAACCGGAAATTGTCAATACACTACTCCTCATTAACCGCTTGGCAGATTTCAACTTACTTTGGCTGGAAGGACCTTATGGGGATGTACTTCAGAACTTATATATATATATATATATATATATATATATATATATATATATATATATATATATATATATATATATATATATATATATATATATATATATATACAGAATTTTGATACGTCAGCATTTTTGTTGAAAACCTTAGATTTTATGAAAGATTTACTGAAAATTGTCTAAATGCTACTCATCGTTAACCTTAGGTTAGGTTGCGTAGACAGACCCTATCACAGTAGGCTCCAGAACATCTAGTCAGAATTTTAATGGGTAAATTTTTTGGAAAATTTACTGGAAATTGTCAAAATGCATCTTCTCCATAACCGCTCAGTGGATTTTATCCAAATTTGGCTGGAAGGATTCTATAGTGGTAGGCTCTAGAACTTCGATTCAGAATTTTTGTTTGGTCGATTTTCTGGTGACTATTTGTTTTTTTGAAAACTTTCCAGAACCATTTAAAATGCTACCCCTTAATTAGTGGGCCAATTTCAACGAAACTAGTGGAATGATCCGATGTCAGTAGTCTTCAACATATCAAAAGAGAATTTTGATTGGTCAATTTCTTTGGTGGCCATCTTGGATTTTTCGAAAATTATCCATCATGTCTGGTGGTATTTAAATGCAAATGGTTCAAATGCTAATGTTCCAGGTTAGCATTACAGGCACTTGGGCCTCTTGTTGATAAGGCCATCTATATTTATTTTATGTTTGAAGTCAAGCTTCATAGTTCATTGCAAAGTACAAGTAAAGTTGCATTGCAACCACATTTCTGGTTAGAACAACCACATTTCTGGTTAGAAATGTCTTTAAAAATCTTCTCCGAAACGGCTTGTGGGATCGATTCAAACCTCAGGAAATATCATCTAGGGCAAGAGCTTCAAGGGATCTTGATTGACCAAATAGTTTGGCGTCCATCTTGGATAACGTAGTTTTCGCGAAAATTACTTCTACAGAACCGCTGAATGGATCGGGCCAAATTTTGGGAGATATGATTAGGGACTAAGGGCCATTAAAGTTTGTTCAAGGGAAGTTGATGCATCATAAAACATGGCCGACGTGGGCCAATCAAAACATAGCGTGTTTTGGTGGCCATTTTGGAATTTTTTATTTGATGGATTTTGAAGCCGAAATTGGATTTACCGTAGTTCGCCTAATTGAAGCCTAGGCTTCTATTAGGACAAGAGGTGTTCAATTCCAACCCAACATCTCTGAGAAAGAGAGTGGGCTTATATTAGAGAATTTTCCCAAAAAAGTTTTCTAAAACTGATAGCACGAAAATTGAACGCATTTTCTCCCATAAAATTCCCACCGCCTTATGCCTATGTTTAATGTATACCTAAAAACATCACTGGGGAAGTGAAATTATTTGATTTGAGCACCTAAATATTGCGTATCCTTTAATAAAGGTCGTTTATTACATCAAAATTAATCCATAATTTGATATAAAATGTCATCGCGGAAAAATATAAATCACGTGATTTGCCTCTAATCTCAGAACAGTTTATTTTAGAGCGAGTACTCGGATATAGATATTTTGGACTCGAAACTTGGAAACTTCTATATATTATCATTGCGCGATAGGAACTGGGTATTGTACTGATCTGAATAACGGGTACCTCTTTCATAAAATGTTAGCATATAAGATCTCGCGAGAACACAGTGACTCCAATCACAAAAGAGCCGCTGGCTCGCCAACATAAGAAGCCGGCTATCTCATTTTAATTCTCTGGCTTTCTAGAAATTATTGGCATTCATATTAATTCATTTTGGATCATTTAATGTTGATCGGCATTACAAAATTGATGCGCAATACGGGTGACTGCTTGTTTGGTACATAAATTTGGTTTTAAAATATATTTATAATAAGGAAGGTATTTAATCACGCCAAGACTGTTTTACATGCATTTTGACTACAAAAGTGTGGAATAAACTTTATTATATCTTGAACATATGTGGCCTACTACTATTAGTATTAATCTAATAGGTGGTCGAGATTTACAAGTCCGAGGCCTGTATAGACGTCTAGGGGGGCCAGAAATGTATCAGGGCAGAGATCTGTGTAAAGTAGACACCCTGTGACACGATTGTTATTATTATACATGCTATTCTTATAAATTTGCTCTTAAAAAAATATTTTCATATACAATCTGGTGAGTTAGGGGGGTGGGCTTCTAATACAGTTTTGCCATTTTGAAACTGCTAAGAAATCATCGGAGCTCATATGTCAAAGTTAGGGGGTGGGCTTCTATTAGAGCATAGGCTTCAATTACGCGAAATATGGTATATAGGTTTTTGGATATTCTGATTTCAAATCTGCCATTTTCGAAACTGTCAGATAAACGGTTTGATGGCCATCTCGGATCTTTTTCCCGCCAAAAATCCCATACTAAAGCAATGGGAAAGTTTTAATGTCTTCTCGAGAACCACTGGGCCGATTTCAACTATATTTGAGAGGAACAATCATTAGGGTATAGAGATTTAACTCTGTTCAAAGGAAGCCAATCGGCCAAAGTGGCCAGTGGCCATCTTGGATTTTGGCAGATTTTTCGAAATATCTTTAAAAATCTTCTACGAAACCGTTTGGGGCTTCAATTCAAAACTGATGAAATATGATCTAGGGGAAGAGCTGAACTAAATTTGTTCAAGGGAACTTGATTCGCCAAATAGTTCAATGGCCATCTTGGATGACCTAGTTTTCAGGAAAACTACTCCAGAACCACAGAATGGATAGGGCCGAAATTTGGCAGATATGATTAGGAACTAAGGGCCATTAAAATTTGTTCAAGGGAAGTTGATGCATAAAAAAACATGGCTGCCGTGGGCCAATCAAAATGTAGCATGTTTGGCAACCATTTTGAATTTTTTTATTTGATGGATTTTGAAGGCAAAATTGGATTTATATAGGTTTTTGTGTATTCAAATTTACCATTTTCGAAAATGGTTGTATAAATGGCTATGCTTCGGATGACTAACAATTCTACTTCAAATAATACTTACCAGATGTACTATTATGATAATGTCTATTATCTAGTCTAGCTCAAAATAAACAATTAAAAACTCCGCACTCTCCATGGTCCTGCCCATACTGTGTCCGGGAATTACCCCAGGTACCAAGTCAATTCCCAATCAGATTTGTATATTTTGCTGGACTTTACAGTCGCATTTTTTTAGCTCCAAAATTTTGCAGTTTTCGACGAAGTTAAGCGTTGTTTGCGTAAATTGTTGCTGGTTCTATGGAAGGCAGAGGAAAATCATCACAGGGGCAGGCTGTATCAATCTAGAATTTATACATTCGTGCCGTAATGACTGTTTGAAATATCCTTAAATTGGCACATTGTTTTAAAATGGTAGCCATTGTTGGAGTCATTCCGTTACCCATTAACTGTTTAATCTTATCCGGGTACGCGGTTAATTTCTCTTGTGACTCGGTTCCTTCCAAGATGGATGCGCCCGTAGCCAAGATGGCGGCGCCCATGATTAACATTTTGTTTTGGCTTGGCGTGCTTATGCATTCTGTTTTAGGCCGTTCTTTAGTTCTCGCTTCATTGCCGATGTATGTAGCGATCAGTCTTTATTTCTTGGCTATTTTAACGTTAGTTAATTACCAAATCGTTTTTATAAAATTTTCACTCAAAAAATTATCAAATATTTCCTGCCTAATTCTTGATAATCATTAATTTATGAGAAAGTTAATGTTTGTAACCAATTTTGAATTACAATCAAGTAAATTGTGCGCGTTGCTCGTCATCATCTTATCATGGGCAGCATTTTAATTCTTATTCTGTGTTCTCAGAAGGTGAAGGGGCAAGGAAAAGCCCCTCCTGATACGTTATGCTCTCGCTGCAACCGCTTCATGAAGCGGAAGTTCACTGGCCATCACTGTGTTGCCTGCACAAAGTGCAAGGTTGGGAGTCCTTGCGATGTATGTGCGAAGTGGTCATCGGAGTTGGTGGCGGAATTCAATCGTGATCGGCGTGCGTGTTTGGAGAAGATCGCGAGGGACAAGGCGGCCAAAGTGGATCAGGCGTCGGTCAAGGGTCTAGAAGAGCGTCTGAACAAGCAGATGGACTCAGCCTTGGGTGTTTGGGCTGCCCAATTCAAGGCGATGTTCAAGTCGTGCCAGTCCACGATCCCGACGGTGCAGGCTGGTGCAAGATTACCTATTGGTGGTCTGGCCAGTTCTGCAGAGGGACAAGCACCTGTCCTTCCTCTTGCTTTGGCTCAAGAGCCGACGGCAGAGGAGGAAGATAACCTCCTGATGGAAGACTATGGCATGTCACAGCTTTCACAGGCGGCAGATGCCGGTACTTCCCGCGGGTCACCCACCGGTTTTGTACGGATTTGCCAGCCGGGTGGAGATGTCAACGTTCCGTCGAGCATCTTTCACCCGGATTTCGCTCAGTCTGGATTGCCGCTAGAGCCATGTTTTATGGCTCCCGTCAGCATCACGGAGGCGGTTATGATGGCTCCTCTCGGAGTTCCATCTCCTGCCGTAGTCCCGGCTCCCGTGCTGGAGCCGATGGATTGCGGTGAATCTGTATCTGGCGATTCGCTAGATACTGGAGCCGCAAGTATTCGAGCCACGGATCCGCTTCGTATTGGAAGTTTGGTCTGTAGCTCTCAGCATGGATCGTCAGTGGCCTGCTCATCCAAGGGTGAGAAGGAGGATGAGAATGGTAGTCCATTGATGGATGAATCATCATTTTGCACTGAAGCTGAATGGGTGCAGGTCCTTGGCTGGATGTCCGACCGTCTCGCGTTGGTATCGGTTCAAGGATCTCAGCGCGATCCGGCGATGGAGCGGATGTCAGAGTGAGTGGCTAGCGCTCTGTCGAGTGGCTCTTCGGCCATGCCGACTTCCCTTGGACACCCAGACTTCTGACATGTTGGACGTTGTGGCGTACCGTCTGGTTCAGCCGGATTATTCATTGCCCAAGGCCCCTAAGGGGATAAGGAGTAGGGTTCGCTTTCCGGAGCAGGCCTATCATCAGTATGCTCGTGTTCCTCGGTTTTCAGTCGGGGAAAGAGAAGCGCTGAATAGGCCGTTAGCTGGGAAATCCAAGGGTCATTCTCGACCCTTGGTTTCCCAAGCTAACAAAGATCTTTTCAATGAGTTGACTCTCATTGAGGATGCGACGAGAGCGGAAGGAGGGGGAAGTGCCAGAGGCTGCTCCCGGAGTTATCCAGGACACCATGTGCTTATCACAGGATTGCCTGGCCAGGGTGATCACTAGATCATTGGCGGAGCGGAGGAGAATGGTTCTCGATTGCATAGAACCAGGATCAGAGATGAGGGCTGCGTTATGTTCTGCACCCTTCATTGGAGCAGGAAGTAGTCGGCAAGTCATGGAAGTCGATGAAGAGGACTCAGCCGCAGCAGTCCTACAAGCAGCATCGGCATGAGCAACAGAGGCGGCGCCAGAGATCGCCCTTCTGTCCTTCTGGCCATGATGCCCATCGGGCATCCGGTTCACAGGGACCTGGCCGTTCATCCTCATACAAGTCCTCTAATAAGAGGCAGTATGAAGATGATAGGAAGGGTGGCGGCTCGGGTCGCGGTGGCTTCCGTAAGGATAGCCGTGGCGGTGGTCCCGGGCCATTATATTCCAAGAAGCCGCGAGGTGGCTGTGGGGGACGATCCTGCTGGGTTTCTGGTGAGACCCGTTCCGGTGACGCCAGGAACGAAGGGTGTCGAGAATCTTCACCCAAGTGAATTAACGTCTTATCGTGCAATATCGACCGTGAGCTGTGTGCAGAATCCTACCATCGGAGGCAGACTACTATGGACTCCCGTTCCAAGGGAATCCAATCGTCTAGATGCCATTTGCTCAGAAATCATAGATCTTCAGCAGAAGAATGCGATTCATTTAGTCTGCGATCAGTCCTCCCTGGGCTTCTATTCAATAATTTTCCTCGTTCTGAAATGCACCGGAGGTTGGAGACCGATTCTCAACCTCAAACCGCTGAACAAATTCATTCTTTCACCAAAATCTCAGATGGAGACTAGCAGCGGTAATGACAGGGCTGAGAAAGGGCATGTGGGCAGTACCGATAGATCTGAAGGATGCATATTTTCATATTCCAATGTAAATTCCTTTTCAGAAATACTTTCGCTTTGCGTGCCAAGACATTGTTTGGGAATTCAATGCACTTCCGTTCGGTCTGACCACGGCCCCCGAGGGTCTTCACCAAAGTGGTTCTCGCCATGACTTCTTATCTTCGCAGGGGAAACATAGCTGTTCATACTTACATAGACGACTGGCTGCTGAAGGCGGGAAATCCAGCAACAATCTGCAGTTAGTCCTAGCCTTATTAAAGGACCTAGGATGGATTGTGAATCTAGAGAAATCAGAATTGACTCCATCCCAGGAGTTTGTGTATCTGGGAATTCTTTTCAATCTCAGGGACGGTGTAGCTTTTCTGGCAGAGAGCAGAGTCAAGAGTTTGATTGCAGTACTGGAATCTGTTTCTCTAGGAGCCTATCTGATGGCGCGTCAATTTCTCAAAATATTGGGTTTACTAGTATCTCTGGAGAAGGTGGTTCCTTATGCGGCACTCAGGTGCAGGCCGATTCAGATGTACTTAATGTCATTCTGGTCTCAGAGAACAGATCCATTGTCTCTGAGGATTCCAGTAAAAGAACCATTGATATTCCATCTTCAGTGGTGGTTATCAGAACAGAATCTCCTGCGAGGTGTTCTCTACAACCTCCTCAACCGCAGATGTCCATCTTTACAGATGCATCGACGACGGATTGGGGAGCAGTACTGGACGATCTGTCAGTGTCAGGGAAATGGGATCGGACCAATGCACAGAAACACATCAATGTTCTCGAATTATTAGCGGTGCCATTAGCACTTAGAAAATTTGAGAACTTAATCCGAGACAAGATTGTCCTAGTAAGGACAGACAACTCAACTGTGGTGTCTTATTTGAACTGCCAAGGCGGGACAAGATCACCGGAGTTGTGTATGATGATATGGAACCTTCTGCTGTTGTGCCAAGAAAGGAATATTATTCTTCGGGCAGCACACATTCCAGGAAGATTGAACATCCTAGAAGATGCTCTCAGTCGAAGGATGGTTTGCCATCCAACGGAATGGCAGCTCAACCAATCGGTAGCTGAGGTTCTTTTCAAACATTGGAGCAAGCCAAATGTGTGTCTATTTGCGATGAAAGGAACCGCAAAGATGGTCACATACATGTCACCGATCCCGGACCCACTAGCTCTAGCAGTAGACACACTGGTGATAAGTTGGAAGGGAATGTATGTGTATCCTCCAATGATCCTCATCCCAAAAGTTCTGGCAAAGATAAGAGCGGGCATATGCCAAGTACTACTGATTGCCCCTCATTGGCCAGGCCGATCATGGTTTACGGATCTGCTGGACCTTCTGGTCTGCAGTCCAATCCCTCTTCCAGACAGAATGGATCTGATCTCTCAGAACAAAGGTCTGTATCTCCATGACAGACCGGAGATGTTCCAATTGACTGCATGGATGTTATCAAACAGCGTGCAATTAACGGTGGCTTTTCTGAGCAAGAAGCAAAGTTTGTCGCTTCAGCTAGAAGACAGTCAACCACCAAGACATATAATTATAGAATCAACAAATTTGCAGGGTGGTGTAAGGGAAGAAATATTAATCCCTTTTCTGCATCTGTTCAACACGTAGCAGATTTTATCTGTCATTTATACGAAGTTGACAAACTTGTACCTTCAACCCTAGCAGTATATAAGTCTGCATTAGCTTCAGTTGTTCCCAGTCTGGCCATTGTAGGAGCGGAGAACGACACTTTAAATGAAGTTATTAAAGGAATGAGCCATTTGCGACCTAGACAGCCAATTCCTATATCTATAGATATTAAACTGTTAACTATTAAGTTAGTTTTCTTGGTTGCAGCAGCATCGGTGAGGAGAAGCGAAATTTATGCGCTTTCTGCCGAACAAGACCACTTTGTCATTATGGGTGAAAGTTTAAGACTACTACCACGTCTTTGTTTCCTGGCAAAGAATCAGTCACTTAAATATCCAGGACAGCCGATCAATTTGCCAAGTTTAATTAGACATGACCCAAACTCTTCTGCTTGGTGTCCTGTCAGATGTCTGAAAATGTATAAGAAAAGAACTGAGGAGTGGAGAGATGACCCAAAATCTTTGTGGTTATGTCTCAAAGCTCCTCATCTTTGCGCCTCATTGGATAGTCGATGCTATTCAGATGTCGCATAAAATCGCAACAGGAAAGCAGATTGATTGTGCGAATGCCCATCAAGTCCGAGCACTAGCAGCAGCATCAGCCCTTTATAAGGGTGTCTCTTTAGAGGTGATGTCTGTAGCACAATGGCATGCCAAGTCATCATTTACTGATTTCTACCTTCGCGATATCGCCAGCGCACTTAATCCGATAGCCATCGCCAATTTGTCGAATCTTAACTAAAGCCACATCCGACCACTATTTATGAATACATCACACGGTTCTTCCACATGCACTGAGCAATGGTGATGCACATGATATGTGAACGACCATGGATTGGGCGGAGCGGAGCATCCTGTGATGATCAAGAAAGACCAAGCACTCAGAAAATGGTGAGTGTTTTCTTAATTTAAGTGACTAATATTAATGTACTTACAGTCGAATTCCCAGGCTTATTAAGTAAAAGTCTGGTTCAAGAGTATCTTATTCATTGCAACAGACATTAGACTCATTCAAATTTGAAAATCTAATCGATATACTGTTTTTTTCAAAATTAGAAGTTGTAGTAGCTTCTTTTGCACTCCCCTGGACTGCCCTAGGTGAGACTTGGGGCTGACATGGGTCTTGTGGGTGTTGCCTCCCCTTTTGACAGCCCTCTGAAATTTGTGTGGTCAAATGAGGGGGGGGGGGGAGGGCGGTCTAGACCATGGAAGTTTAGCACTCTATTAGTCAGATGATGGAACCCAAGCATATGCCAGGGTTCTAGTCTCTTCACAACCTTCTCTGTCAGATGGTAGATGAGAGCTGGTTCGAGCCTCACCTCCTCCCACCAGAGTTTCTTGGCTGTCGAAATCCGGAGTGTATCATAATAGTACATCTGGTAAGTATTATTCGAAGTAGAATCAAAAAAGCATCCGCTTTTGTTTCTACGAGAATTGTTAATACTTACCAGATGTACTATGGCCCGTCTCAGCCACCCCGCTGAGGTGAGGCTGAGCTGCTTTCACTGTTTGTCAAGACAAATATAAGACGAATCTGACTGTGATTGGGAATTGACTCAGTACCTGGGGCTATGGTAATTCCCGGACACAGTATGGGCAGGACCATGGAGAGTGCGGAGTTTTTAATTGTTTATTTTGAGCTAGACTAGATAATAGACATTATCATAATAGTACATCTGGTAAGTATTAACAATTCTCGTAGAAACAAAAGCAGATTTTTTTTTTAGTCAGCTGAGCGAATAAAACCAGTTTCGGCTTCAAAATCCATCAAATATAAAATCAAGGATGGCCACCAAGCGCTACATCTTGATTGGTACATGCCATGTTTTTTTACCTATCAACTTCGTTGGAACAAACTTTAATGGAACTTAGTCCCTAATTACATACCCCAAATTTTGGCCTGATCTGTTCAGGGTTTCTGGAAGTTCTTTGGACCAAGCTAAATTCTGATTAGCCTACCACCATAGGATCCTTCCTACCAAATTTTGCTAAAATCCACCAAGCAGTTTAGGAGATACGTTTAAAAACAAACGTTGACCAACAACAGACGATCGCCATCTTGCTAGGTGAGCTAAAAACTGCTCCAACCTATTGGCGTATTTCAATCAAACTGGGCTTGAATAACCCTATGGTGGTGGGAGCCTTCCAAACTTGTATCCCGAAATCTGATTGGTCAATTTTTCCAGCAGTCATCTTGTTCTGGTGGTCCTCTTGAGGTTGGAATATATCCTGTATAAAGGAACACTGCATCAAGCGTAAGATTAATGTCTGATAACTAAAGGCAGTTAGATGTACTAAACTAAAAGAATGTTCTGCTTTGAGGAATTAGACAGTCGACGTACAACAATAAGTAGTTACGGTAAGCAGTTCAAGTCTTCTGCAGATTATAGAGTAGGTGGGTTGTCTGCCTCTGCTGGCTTACCACATAGTATCCACACTCTGTATGCAGTTCTGGTTTTCTTAGCTGCTTGATGGTGTTGTTTGTTTTGTCTGATGAGCATAGGCATGTTGTCTGATAGTCCCAACACTTAAAGAAGCTCAGCACACCCACAGTGTCCATCTGCAGGCCGAGAGAAGAGTATTTTTTTTAATTTACCACTAAAATGACTGGCTCGGTTACCGAGCCAGTTATTCTAGTGGTAAATATTCAAAAATATTTTTCTCTAGGCCTTTCAAATAGCCATATCTCAAAACTACTACAAAGAAGGTATAGGAAAACTGATTGCCGCTAAAAGAAGTTTTCACTTCTTCAGAGCTGCAGAACACAGTCGCTCATCATCATCCTCATCACCATCATCCTCGTCATCATCATCCGGTGGCAGACAGCACACCTCGCACAATATCTTACTTGTACAGTTAGTGCCATCACGATATCTGTCATTGTAACCAGGTAACTTCCATACGTGTTCTTGCAGTTCTGATGACAGTTGTTCCGCCAGGTTCTGATAGTCCCAAATGGCATTTTTAAGTCTCTTTTCCAGATCCTCCTTATGCTGGGCTATATTTCAGCTCATCTGGGGTCAAGTTCGACTCGCTAACTATAGTCAGTTTGCTGGTTTACTGATCATGCGCAGTTGTTATGCCCGGTCGAACTTGATTTTAGTCGACTATAGTTCGCTGGTACCCGGTTCCCTATTCAATTACTATTGCAGAAAATTTGGAGCCAGGTACCATTCTCCATTAATCCTTTCTGTTGTCTGTTTTGATGACCTACGAAAATGGGTTATTTTTGTCTGCTAAGACATCAAAAAGCGTCCATATGGCATAAAGTGGGAAGGAATATGGGCTTGGGAACATTGACATACAATGTTATTTAGTGAAATATTTACACTTTTATATGCATTTATTCGTGGCAAGCGATCGGTGTTCGCCATTTTGAAATTTACGCAAATATCGGACTAACCGTCTGATCCGAGGTCGGGTGCTCGGTTGACCATAGTTGACTAGCTAGTTAACCATTTGAAGTTTGGCTGGTATTCTAGTTAGCTATAGCTAACTATGGTTAGGAGTCGAACTTGACCTCGGCTGAAAGACCAAGTGAGCTTATGCCGTTGGGACCGTCTGTCGTCCGTCCATCAATTTTTTCTTTAAATGACTTCTCTAGAACCGCTGGAGCGATTTCATTTATATTTGGCAGTAAGTATCCTTAGGGCAAGTTTGTTCAAACTGCGGCCATCTTAGATTGTGGCCAATTTTTATACCCCGCTAAAAAAAATTGGCATGGTATTATGTAATGGCGCCGTCCATCCGGGCGGGCGTGTGTGCGGGCGGCAGAGTGGTTTCCGGACAATAACTGGACTCATCTTTCTTAGATTGGTTTGAAACTTCATATGATGGTTGGACTAAGGCTGGGGAAGAAACATTGAAATTGACGATGATCCAAGATGGCCACCAGCCACCGTCGGCCATTTTACAAATTGGTTTCCGGATGATAACTCCGCAATAGGGTTGTTGGATTAGGTCTGGGCAAGAAACCTGTCGAAACTGACGATGATCCGAAATTGGTTTCCGGATGATAACTCTGTTACTGTTTAATGGATCACTTTGAAACTTAATAATGTGATTGGACTAGGTCAAGGTAAGAAACCTATCGAAATTAACGATGATCCGAAATCCAGGATGGCCGCCAGCCAAGTGTGGCCATCTTAGTGGTTTCCGGATGATAATTCCATTACCGTTTATTGGATCAATTTGAAACTTCATAGCATGGTTGGACCTGGGTAAAAAACCTATCGAAATCGATGATGATCCGAAATCCAAGATGGCCACCATCCACCGTCGGGCCATCTTGAAAATTGGTTTCCAGATGATAACGCCATTACTGCTGACTGCTGGATGATAACTATGTTACCGTTTATTGGATCACTTTGAAACTTCATAATGTGATTGGACTAGATCAAGGTAAGAAACTTATCGAAATTGACGATGATCCGAAATCTAAGATGGCCACCAGCCACTGTCAGCCATCTTGAAAATTGGTTTCTGGATGATAACTCCATTACCGCTTATCGGATTTCTTTGAAACTTATAGGGTTGTTGGATGAGGTCTGGAGAAGAAACCTATCGAAATTGACGATGATCCGAAATCCAAGATGGCCGCCAGCCATCTTGAAAATTGGTTTCCGGATGATAACTCTGTTACCGTTTAATGGATCACTTTGAAACTTCATAATGTGATTGGACTAGGTCTATTGAAATTGATGATGATCCGAAATCCAAGATGGCCACCACCTACTGGTGGCCATCTTGAAAATTGTTTTTCTGGATTATAGCTCCATTACCGTTTATCGGATCGCTTTAAAACTCCATAAAGTGATTGGACTAGGTCATAGGAAGAAACCTATCGACATTGACAATGATCCAAAATCCAAGATGGCCGCCAACTAAGTGCGGCCATCTTGAAGTGGTTTCTGGATCATAACTCTGTTAACATTTATCACATCACATTGAAACTTCATATGGTGGTTGGACTAGACATGGAGGAAGAAAGCTATCGAAATTCACACTGATCGAAGGCCACCAGCCACTGGCGACCATCTTGAAAATTAGTTTCCGGATGATAATTCTGTTACTATTTATTGAATTGATTTTAAGCTTCATATGATGACTGGACTAGGTCTGAGGAATAAGCTTATTGAAATCAATGATGATGCTAAATCTAATATGGCCACCAGCGACCATTTTGAAAATCGGTTTCCGAATGACAACTCCATTTCCTCCATTTCATCTGAGGAAACATATTGAAATAGATGATCTGAAATCTAAATCGGCCGACAGCCACCGGCGGGCATCTTGAAAATTGCTTTTCCGGACAGTAACTCCATGACCATTTAGCAGATCACTTTGAAACTTCATAGGATGACAGGTATAGGTCTGAGGAAGAAATCGCTATATTCTGAAAGCTCTCATTCATTGGTTTGTCATCAGAGCGGGTTATTATGCGCTGTTTGCGGAGCTCTTGTTAGAAATGTGTTTAAAAATCTCTGAAACTGCTTGGAGAATCGATTCAAAACTCATAAAATATGATCTAAGGCAAGAGCTGAACCAAGTGTGTTCAAAGGAACGTGATTGGACAAATATTTTGGTGGCCATCTTGGATGACCTAGTTTTCGTGAGAACGACTTCTCCAGGACAGATCGGATCAGACTTTGGGAGATATGATTAGGTACTAAGCGCCATTAAACTTTGTTCAAGTGAAGTTGATTTACGTCAAAAACATGGCCAATAAAAAGTAGCGTTTTAGGCGTCCATATTGAATTTATTTATTTTGTGTACTTGTATTTCAAATTTGCCATTTTAAAAAGTGTCGAATATACGGTTTGGAGGCCTGCCAAAACCTACCATACTAAAGCAATAGTAAATTTGAAGGTTTTCTCGCAAACCACTGAGCTGATTTCAAGTAGATTTGGCTTTCATGAAACTTGGTGTATGCCTCAGTTTTGATACGCAGATGTGTCTTTTGAAGAATTCAACTTTATAAGTCCAAGATTTCGGGTGAAAATAGGCTTTTTAATGCAAACTCATGATTTTTGTCAATATTCTCGTAAACGGCATATCATACATAATCGTTTTAAATAATTTAATGAAACTTAGCAGGTAGCTTCCTTATGATTGGTAGAGGTGACTTTTTGGAGGATTTACATTTATAGGTCTAGGATTTTGGGTGAAAATGGGCTTTTTAATGCAAAAATTTACAATTTTTGTAAACTTCCTTGTTTATTTAAATGTTTTATTTTTTTATTTTATATATTTCTTTTTAATTGCTACCTACTACATAGAGAAAGGTATTTCCAGTGATCTTAGGGCCCGCGGAGTCAAACAACATTTTCTAGTTAAGATTTATTTATCCATTTATTGGACTTGAGCGAGGACCATCTGCATTTGCAGACTGTATTTGGCGCAATGTGGCATCAGCGTTGTGGTAAGGAGTTGCATGCATCTGGTTAATGGCTTCAGATCGTAATCTATTTCTGTTTCTAAGATCTCTGATCTCATCTTCTAATGTATTTATTAGTGAAAGGGCAGAGTTTAAGCACCTGGGCGCACTGTTCGGGTAGTCTGCTATTAATCCATTAACTTCTTCTCTAAGTTCTTCAATTTCCTTTCTCACTGTTTTTTCCTTTGCAACAGTGCGTTCCTTCTTTCTGTATTAATATCATCTATGCCAGTGTTTCTGTTGGTTAGAACTAAGTTTTGTGTAGGAGCTATCTCCGTGTCTTCTATCATCTCGCCATCCTCTTCCAGCGGGTTTCTATCATTGGAACTTTCTAACAGCAGCAATCCACCTTTCCAGAATACCCACCCATCATATGATGTCATAATGAACTGCGTGATGTGTACAATGACATCATAATGAATGACGTCATGAGTGACGTCGATAAGTACGTCACGAACGCATATTTGAAGACGGTCTATGCTTTGTTGTACAAATTGTTTGCTTTTACTATTTAATAAATATTCTGTTGACTATTTTGTAACTAATTTGACTGGGCACTGTTGCTGCCATAGGCAGCAACAGCACCCAGTCAAATTAGTTACAAAATATTCAACAGCTTCCCTGTATAGTTTTCAGGAAACTGATAGCTAGGGCATTCGAGGATCGAT
>CM067375.1:1175663-1202663 GCA_034401795.1 Chaetoderma sp. LZ-2023a | reverse complement strand
CTATAAGCAAGTATACTTTGTAATCAAGTTATGGTCAACTAACTAGGCTTGCGCGATTACGTGATTAAATTGAAAATCACGATTATCTTTTAAATCATAAATTTATATGATTAAAAATTAAATAATCGAATAATCGTGACCATTTTCTATTGCAGAAAATATTTCAAAACCTAACTTTAAATTACTTTTTAATGCGATCGGTCATGAAAAAGACATTTTGCTTAGTGAATGTATGTCCATTTGCAGGGCAAGAGAAGACTATTTTTGAAAATGTATTACTGGAATGCCTGGCTCGAGAATGGACTTTTCTAAACACCATTGCAATTTTTGTCATTGATATTCTTTTGTTGCTATGTCTTGGTAATTTGTATGCAAGCTGATTAATCAAGTAAACACGATTATTTTTTAATAATCGATCGTGATCACTCAACGCAATAATCGCACAAGCCTACAACTAACTCTTTAATAATCGAGTGATTTATTCGCGGGACAGATCCCAAAAGTGTATGAATGAATTACGGGTTAATATTTTAATGATCACACTGGCCAAAACCAGTATCTATAGTATGTGTACACATGACCATTCACAAGCCAACAGAGGATTAATCAAATCTGTATCAAACTTGTGAGGCCTAGCACGATAGTTTCCTCCTTTCAAAGCTTGAATAAAATATGCTAAGTAGTTAATGAGACATATGTCTTTTATTTAAAGAAAGAGTTGACAGACAAATCAAAGAGAGACAGATAGATGACAGACAACCATCATAATATAAGCTCACAAGTAGGCTCGCACGATTGTCCGATATTATCGAAAATCAAGATTTTTTTTCCAGCCACGATTTTTTATGATATGATTTTGAAAGCATTGAAATATCGCAAAAATTTTACTGTCACACCATATTCTGCCTATTTGTCATGTATTTGTAGCGCATCCTTCTATTACCGCAAGCTGTTCAATTTATTTCCAAACCAACATCTTTCGAGAGGGGTGGGCTTATATTACGCATAGGTCAAGAAAAAGTTGAAGTTCATTCTTTAAAATTGTTTTAAAAGATGGATTAATAATACGAAAATTGAACACAATTTACCGGCACAATTTCTTGGCGCCGTACTGTATACCTCAAAACCATGATCGCGTCAGTGAAATTATTACCTGAGACGGTATAAATATTGTATATTTCTTAATAAGCATGGTTTATAAAACCTAAATTAATCCTAAATTTGACAATAAATGGCGGCGCGAAAATATATAAATCACGTGATATTGGTTGCTCTCCTGTTTTTGGAGGCGAGAGGTGGTGCATTCACAAATGTGATAGCTAAATGAGATGGTATACATGCTTTAGCCAGAAAGGTGCACTATCCGAGATGTTTCTGAAGGCTAACTATTATTAGTAAAATATATAAATCACTTGATTTTGCTCGCTCTCTTGCTTTTGGAGGTGAGAGGTGGTGCGCTCACAAATGTGATAACTAAATGAGACGGTATACACGCATTAGCCTGCAAGGTGAACTATTCGAGATGTTTCTGAAGGCTAACTATTATTAGTAAACGGGTACTCGGTAAATGCGGATCAGATCTAAACATTAGATATCTATGGATCTAATATCACGTGATTTGTAAATTTTCACAAACGATATGAAATGTCAAATTTTTAGATTAATTTTGATCTAATACACGATGGTTATAACAGAGTACGCAATATTTGGGTTGTCCTATGTAATAATTTCACTCCCGCAATGATGGACAAGGTATACATTAAGCCAAGGTGTAAGACGTCAAAGATTTACACCGGGAAATTTCCTATTTTCGTGTTATTAACGATCATTCTTTAAGCATCTTAGCGACTGCATTTAATGTTTTTGTTGAAATTTACCAATTAGAAGTCATATTTGGTTAAAACTGATATGAAAACTCATAGCGAAGCTGACACGTCTACATAAGCCAAACCATGCAGTCCAACTCAACCCAAGACCAATTCACCTCGTGAATTCATGCCATAAAATAAGCTATACGATATATCGAAATATCGCGATTTTCTCACCACGATATAGCGCGATACCTCCTAGGACAATATCGTGCAAGCCTACTCGCAAACTTCAGACAAGGTAAGTGAAAAATGAATGACACGGAAGACATATCTGCCGAGTTGTGTTTTATTCTGGCTTACACTCATAATACAAGCTACACTGACATTGCTCGGAGACAAGTCTTAATGTGATAGTACTGATTACTGACAAACGTGTGAACGTGGGGTCTGTAATGATCACTGACAAACGTGTGAACGTGGGGTCTGTCCTGATCACTAACAAACGTGTGAACGTGGGTTCTGTACTGATCAGTGACAAACATGTGAATGTTTCAGCCTGATAATACAACGCTTACTTTCACATCTTCATTATCATCATAACATAACAATTAGAAATAAATTAAACCATTAAAATTGTTAAAATTACAACAAAAACTTTGCATAAAACAAATACTGTTAAATCAAGCAGTTTTAAATATTGCATATTTATTATACAGCAAAAAACGCTGAACATTGGCACAATTTATATACAACAATCACAATATACATTTTGTAATTGTAAAAGCAATTGAAACTAGAATATTATGTATTAAATGTGCAGAAATTTACCAACAGTAATGCTCTAGTTATAAAAGATCATCCGCGTCTGTCAGCACAGTTAGTAGTATGGTCATCCACATCTGTGAGCACAGTTAGTAGTACGGTCATCCACATCTGTCAGCACAGTTAGTAGTATGGTCATCCATGTCTGTCTGAACTTCTGTCTGTCCCTATGCCCTGATGTCTGTCCGAACTCTTCTGTCTGTCCCTATATCCTCATGTCTGTCTGACCTCTTCTAGTTTGTCCCTATGTCCTCATGTCTTAATGCTGGACATCTATTGTGTTATTTATTTCTTCCTTAGAAATCTGATGAATTAGAGAAGATATTGCACATTTCATTCCATAGATATTAAACAAAGCCAGTATTAGACATAGCCCATATTGCACATTTCATTATTTAGATATTACACATATCCCATATTGCACATTTCATTATTTAGATATTACACATAGCCGGTATGGAACAGTTCATTATCTAGGTATTACAGGGAATAAGCATTGGATATGTCAATAGATATCACAGGAAACCAGTATTGAAGATTTCACTTACATACAAGGAATCAGTATTGCACATTTCACTGCAAAAGGGTCCAGTATTGAACATTTCAGTGCACAGGGAACCAGTATTGTAAATTTCACTGCAAAGGGAACTAGTATTGAAAATTTCACTGCAAAGGGAACCAGTATTGAAAATTTCACTGTACGGAGAACCAGTATTGAAAATTTCACTGTACGGGGAACCAGTATTGCATATTCCAATAGATATTACATGGACCCAGTATTGCATCGCTACACTAGATACAGATTACATTGCTCATTTACATGGCAGAATCGTGACTGAGTCATGACTGAGTGCCAGTCAATAGGCATCATGATGTCCAGTTAGAACAAAAGGCCAAAGGGCCAATGACACTCACCTGGACAATTAGCATTTGAACCAATAGGATATATTAGATATATTCCACCCAAAGTTGCATTGAAATGGAACCAATGCTTAAGTTGTAGTAGCAACTTTAAGGCCTCTGGAAATTTTTTGGAAAATCTAGAATGGCCGTGGAAAAAAATTTCAATCAAAATTCTGAACAGAAGATCTGGGTCCTACCGCAAAAGGATTGTTCCATCAAAATTGTTAACAGACGATCGTTCCAGACGAGGGACGGATGGACAATGATGGTCGCCATGGCATAAGCTCACTTGGCCATTCTGGCCAGGTGAGCTAATCATGTATCATAATGATATCTATTGTTCCAGGTGAACATGTCAAGTTTGTTGTCAAAATGGAGCTGTCATGACAACCTATTTGTGGTACATTACATGTTTGGTACCGTTGAAACATCATGATGGCATCATCAAGACAAAGTTAGTCTGTATAGACAGTAAAGACACAATTCAAAGGTCGTAGGTCATCATGAAACACATTTATGTGCCAAAGCTCGCCAAAATAATCTAAGTTAGTCTTAAAAAGTTACTGGCTTTGAATCCTGTGCTTACTATTACCATGATGACATGTTTGTGACAGCTGAAACATCATGATGATGTGTTTGTGACAGCTGAAACATCATGATGCCATGATGTCATGTTTGTGTGACAGCAGAATATAAGTGTCACAATAATACGATTAACCCTTTAACACTCATATCAGGCAAAAACGGCTTCTGCAGTCATCTTGATTAATGTCCATTTGCGGACAAAGAGGACCATTTTTTAAGATTTACCACTGGAATGACTGGTTCGATAACCGAGCCAGTCATTCCAGAAAAAAAATAACCTTTTCTTGATCTACAAATGGACATTTTTGATGTGAAAATTTTAATTTTCTTGAATAAATTCAAGGGTTAAAGCTAATTTTTCAGAATGCTAACACTCCACAGTGAATATCACAGGCTTTAGCAGGAGTCTTCAAACATCGTCTCTTTGATCACTACAGAGGTAACATTTCCAGCACAACAAATATTCACACACAACATGTAAAAGCAAACATCGAGGATATAATATACCACACATTCACAAAAACATGCGTGTAACTATGAAGAACATATATCACACATTCACAAAAACACGCATGTAACTATGAAGAACATATACCACGCATTCACAAATAAACATGTGTAACTGTGAACAACATATACCACGCTTTCACAAAAACATGCGCAACAGTAAACAGCATATACCACACATTCACAAAAACATGTGTGTACTGTGAACAACATATACCACACATCACAAATAAACGTGTGTAACTGTGAACAACATATACCACGCATTCACAAAAACATGTGTGTACTGTGAACAACATATACCACACATCACAAATAAACGTGTGTAACTGTGAACAACATATACCACGCATTCACAAAAACATGTGTGTACTGTGAACAACATATACCACACATCACAAAAACATGCGCATAACGAGTCCACCTTTAGCTATGCCCCGCCCATCTCTGGCTAAGCTCCACCCACGCTTTGCCAGTGTTGGGATAGATTGATCCCTGCACTTCCTGAATCTCGATTTTCAGAAAACTATACAGGTTAGCTGTTGAATATTATGAAATTAATTTGACTGGGTGCTGTTGCTGCTTTGGACATGTTGGGATCAATCAAATTCTGAATTCCCAGAATCCCAATATCAAGGTAACCACAGGTAAGCTGTTGAATATTTTGAAATTATGGTAGCAACAGTGTCCAGTCAAATTTGTTTCAAAATATTAAACAGACTCTTTATTAAAAAGTAAAGGCAGACAATTTGTACACTTGACTGACTATTCAATGGTAAGGACGCTAGATTCATTACACACTTTGATTGTGACATCAACCTACATGTGGCGTAATCGACTATGACATCATATACTTGAGCGACAGATAGGATATCTCCAGTAAGTCACATTCATAGAATGGAGATATGGTCAGACATTTAGATATTAAAAATGTATATCAAATCTTTGAAATATCTAGATAGAAATAAAAACCATCACATGAATTGTTTACCTAAGCCACATTCTACCACTTGCATAGCTAGTCTAAAACTAGATGATATATCAAATGACCCCCCCCCCCCCATCCCACCCCACCGCAACATCTCCCCTTCCCTCCCCAACACCCCACCCCCAACCCTCTGCCACAATGGAAGACGGACGGATGGATAGAGCATAGACAGATGAATCGACTGACTGACCCATAAAATAACGTGCATAGCCAACCTTACCATCAAATTTTGTGACGATATTCCAAGCAAAAATAGTTATCGAACGAAAACCCAAAATTTGCACGTACAGACGGGGACAAATTCAGGAAGATGGAAACCCAAAATTTGCATGGACAGCCAGACACAAATTCAGGAAGACGAATGGATGGATGGACAGATGGATGGACTGACTGACCCACACAATAGCGTGCTGTTCTCTACAACCATAGCCAACCTTCCCATGAAGTTTCATCACAATACTCTAAGCAAAAGTAAAGTTATCAAACAAAAACCTGTGTCTGACGGATGCATGCTACCCACCCAAACACACCGAAACAATCTTATTTACGAAATCTGCCCACCCCAACACACCGAAACAATCTTATTTACAAAACATGGCTCACAGTGTATTTGGATTTGTCCTCAGTCATGATGGGCATAGAGAAATCTAAAGTACAAGTGTAGTATGGCTGGATCAATGAATGAGTAGTGTGGCTGGATCAATAAGTGTAGTGTGGCTGGATGAATTAGTGTAGTGTGGCTAAATGAATGAGTGCAGTGTGGCTGGTGAATGAGTGTAGTGTGGTTGGATGAATGAGTGTAGTGTGGCTAGATGAATGAGTGTAGTGTGGCTAGAAGGATGAGTGTAGTGTGTCTGGATGAATGACTGTAGTGTGCCTGGATGAATGATTGTAGTATGGCTGGATGAATGAGCGTAGTGTGGCTGGATGAATGAGTAGTGTGGCTGGATGAATGAATGAGTAGTGTGGCTGGATCAATAAGTGCAGTGTGGCTGGATGAATTAGTGTAGCGTGGTTAAATGAATGAGAGCAGTGTGGCTGGATGAATGAGTGTAGTGTGGCTAGAAGGATGAGTGTAGTGTGTCTGGATGAATGACTGTAGTGTGCCTGGATGAATGACTGTAGTGTGCCTGGAAGAATGACTGTAGTATGGCTGGATGAATGAGCGTAGTGTGGCTGGATAAATGATTGTAGTGTGGCTGGATGAATGAGTGTAGTGTGGCTGGATGAATGAGTGTGGTGTGGCTGGATGGATGAGTAGTGTGGCTGGATAAATTTACATCAACTATTCCGTTGAGTGTTCCACCAACCTACTTCAGCATCAGCCTCAAAAAGGGTTTTATTTTGGGGTATAGCATCAGAGGACTTCAGCAGGCTGTTTCAGCAGTGGTGTTTCCATGAG
Organism: Chaetoderma sp. LZ-2023a; assembly: GCA_034401795.1. NCBI lineage: Eukaryota > Metazoa > Mollusca > Caudofoveata > Chaetodermatida > Chaetodermatidae > Chaetoderma > Chaetoderma sp. LZ-2023a. Next base: position 1,195,645 of record CM067375.1, on the reverse strand, counting down.
ATATGTTTAGCAGCATGAGGTTTTAATGGGCCATTTGTGAAGGATGCCTTGACATCAGGCTGTTTTGACAGGGTGTGTTGACAGTACTGCACAGTGCTACAGTGTGGTGATTTGACAGCAGGCTATTTCATCAGGGGTGCTACAGTGGGGTACTTTGACAGCAGGGGTGTTACAGTGGGTTTTTTTGTCAGCAGGGTGCTTTGACAGCAGAGGTGTTACAGCGGAGTGCTTTGACAGCAAGGGCATTACAGCTGGGTGCTTTGACAACAGAGGTGTTACAGCGGGGTGCTTTGACAGCCGAATGTTAGTGGGGTGCTTTGCCAGCAGGGGTGTTACAGCTAGGTGCTTTGACAACAGGGGTGTTACAGCAGGGGTGCTTTGACAGCAGGATGTTACAGTGGGGTGTTTTGACAGCAGGGGTGTTACAGCGCGGTGCTTGGACAACAGGGGTGTTACAGCAGGGTGCCTTGACAACAGGGGTGTTACATCGGGGTGCTTTGACAGCAGGATGTTACAGTGGGGTGTTTTGACAGCAGGGTGCTTTGACAGCAGGCCATTTCCATAGGTACTGATCATATTCTGCACACACATGATTTAATGGTCATGTGCTTAAATGGCCGCCATTGGTTAAGAACATAAAAAGATTTGTTTAGTGAATATTCATTTACAGACCAAAGAAATGTGTTTGAAAATTTACCATTAACACATTAAATGTGAATGGACATTTTTCAGGACAATGGCAGAAACCATCCGTGATCCATTCATAGACCTGTATGTTAATGATATCTGTGATCCATTCATAGACCTGTATGTTAGTATTATCTACGATCCATTCATAGACCTGTATGTTAGTGTTATCTATGATCCATTCATAGACCTGTATGTTAGTGTTATCCGTGATCCATTCATAGACCAGTATGTTAGTGTCATCTGTGGTCCATTCATAGACCTGTATGTTAGTGCTATCGGTGGTCCATTCATAGACCTGTATGTTAGTGTTATCCATGATCCATTCAGAGACCTGTATGTTAGTGTTATCTATGATCCATTCATAGACCTGTATGTTAGTGTTATCTGTGATCCATTCATAGACCAGTATGTTAGTGTTATCCATCATCCATTCATAGACCTGTATGTTAGTGTTATCTGTGATCTATTCATAGACCTGTATGTTAGTGTTATCTGTGTTCCATTCATAGACCTGTATGTTAGTGTTACCCATGATCCATTTATAGACCTGTATGTTAGTGCTATCCATGATCCATTCATAGACCTGTATGTTAGTGTTATCCGTGATCCATTTATAGACCTGTATGTTAGTGTTATCCATGATCCATTCAGAGACCTGTATGTTAGTGTTATCTATGATCCATTCATAGACCTGTATATTAGTGTTATCCGTGATCCATTCATAGACCAGTATGTTAGTGTTATCCATCATCCATTCATAGACCTGTATGTTAGTGTTATCTGTGATCTATTCATAGACCTGTATGTTAGTGTTATCTGTGTTCCATTCATAGACCTGTATGTTAGTGTTACCCGTGATCCATTTATAGACCTGTATGTTAGTGTTATCCGTGATCTTTCATAGAACTGTATGTTAGTGCTATCCATGATCCATTCATAGACCTGTATGTTAGTGTTATCCGTGATCCATTTATAGACCTGTATGTTAGTGTTATCTGTGATCCATTTATAGACCTGTATGTTAGTGTTATCCATGATCCATTCATAGACCTGTATGTTAGTGTTATCCGTGTTCCATTCATAGACCTGTATGTTAGTGTTATCCATGATCCATTTATAGACCTGTATGTTAGTGTTATCTGTGATCCATTCATAGACATGTATGTTAGTGTTATCCATGATCCATTCATAGACCTGTATGTTAGTGTTATCCGTGATCATAGCTGTGTTTGGAGTATGCTAATGGCATCTATGATCTACACATAGATGGCAACATAAAGAAATAGAGATGGTCCAGAGAAGCGCAACTAAATTTGCTATGAATGCGCATCAGAAAAGCAGTCGCGTCACACAAATGGTCCACAAGCTTCACTAAGGAAGAGTCCAAGAGGCTAAGCGGTGATGATGTCCCGCATTGTTCAAGGATTGAGGGACATCTTGAGTGAGCACTGGAACCTTGTTTCAGCAACAACGTGTGCACATAGAGAAACCACCAACGCACTCTATTATCTTCGTCTCTGATGGTATCAGACTGTGGACAGTCTGCTATCTCAGTGCCTAAGAGTTTTTTACTTGACTGCTTTAAGTAGCAGTTCAATCATCTGAGGTAGGTCATGTCCATGGCATTATTAACCTGCACAGTAAAATAAGCATTAACCTCAAAAAGATTTATTCTTGTTGGAAATACTAGTTAAGGAAATGCATTTTGACAAATTAACACAAAATCTTTCATAAAATTTAAGATTTTCACCAAAAAGATTGGCCAATCAAAATTCTGAATAGAAGATCTGGGGCCTAGCATCATAGAATCCTTCCAGCCAAAATTGATTGAAAGCCACCAATCTGTTAAGGAGATATCTTCTGCCAATTTCCAGACCAATCAAAATTCTAAATAGAAGTTCTGGAGCCTACCACCATTGGATACTTTCAGCCAAATTTGGTTGAAGTCAGTCAAAGTCAGAGGAGATTTGATTTGATGGACGGATGGATAGATGACGGATGGATGACCACCATGGCATAAGCTCATTTGGCCCTTAATAATAATAATAATAATAATAATAATAATAATAATAATCTTATTGATATTTGATTACATCCTATTTGATAGCTAGCATCATAAAGTCGGGATTCCTCTCTTGAATCCGCTGCCACTGCCACATGTACATACAAGCTTTGCACTATGGCCGTACTTGATGCGACACGTGGGACAGCCTTCACTGTACAGCTGACTACTGGCACCTCCGGAGTATGTGCTGCCACCCCCACTTCTGTACCGTGGCAAACTACCAGTACCACTGCTGCGAGCGCTTGTGTATGACCTAGCAAATAAACACAGACAACTGGTAAATATAAAATTATGCCTAACAGTCACAAGATTAGAGCTGGGCAGTCTGACATTAATACCATGAGGACCGCGTTATACTGCGTACCGAAACCATGAGGACAGCGGTATACTGTGTACCGATACCATGAGGACAGCGGTATACTGTCTACAGATACCGTGAGGACTGCAGTATACTGCGTACCGTTACCGTGAGGACCGCAGTATACTGTGTAGATACCATGAGGACCGCAGTATACTGCGTACCGATACCTTGAGGACCACAGTATACTGTGTACCGATACCATGAGGACAGCGGTATACTGAATACTAAATAGAAGTTTTGAAGCCTACTACCATTGGATCCTTCCAGCCATATTTGAGAAATAACACATAAAATGTGAATAGTGCATAGTACATGTAGGCAGTCTTTCTCATGGCATCTGAATTTTGAAGGTCCAAGTGCCCCCGCACCTTGAGATATGGGGGGTCCCAAGCTGAAATCTGGGGATCCGAGTGTGAAAACCTGGGGTTCCAAAGAAGTTCTTTTCATCCATACTAAAATTAGAAGATACCATGGACCCACATCTATTAATTATGGGTGTCATATGATAGATTTTTGGGAATTTGTGTACAAGAATCTATAAAATTATTAATATTTAACAATATACAAGATTTCCAGGGCTCCCTTGGGAGAAACAACATAAAATCTGAATAGTGCATGGGTAAACAGGGTATGAAATAATGGTCGGACATCGGTCATGTCTGATCAAATCTGGATGGGTAAAAATATTTTACTGAACATGAATTTTGGGGAAAATTTGCAAATTTTGGAAAAAGAGAACAAGTGACAATGTTGGTATCGCACTCAAATACGATAGATCGATCGAGCGCGCGTTTGTGCGTCATTTGCACATTTCTAAGTGAAAACGATATTCACCTTGGTTACCAGTATTCGTGATCTGTCAAAACGCGTCATATCGGCAAATTCATCCTAGAGGGTGGTCTTACAATAGCTAATTGTCCCGGGAATAGTGTAAACCTTTTATACCGGCGAATTTTCTGATTTCTAATGAGGGATATAGACCGTGAGTGACTTGAAAATTAAGTCATACAGCGAATAAATGACAGATAAAATTGCATAGAACATCTGATAAATGATACCACTCAAAATCTTGTCATTTCGCTAGTCTGAAAATGATCGAGTCGATGCAAAATTAGCAATGGCGGATCTACAAAATCGGCCTCTGCGCACGAGTTAGTGATGTGTTCTTACACACCTTCTGTCATGAGAAGAGAATTTGGTCTCGTGATTTCATTGGTTGTTGGACATAATTATATCTAGAAAATCCAATGACATTACGTGAGAGATTTTCACAGAAGTTGACTCTCCTTATTTCAGACCCTGGGTAAATACATGCTAGGCAGTGTTTCTCATGGCTTCTAAATTTTGGAGGTCCAAGGGACCCCACACCTTGCGATATGGGGGGTTCCAAGCTGACACACTATAGCTCGAGGAGACAAAATGGTGGCAATCACTGTTCAACATTTATGCGATATTACAAAGCAGATAATTGTGATACGGATAAGGGAATGTGACAGTATATGAATGATCTGGAATCTATAAAACATAATCTATTGGTACAATACAATATTTGAGATGAGATTAGCATCTCTTTAACATGGATTTATGCTACGATTCTACGTCTAACAGATGAGCAGCAGAAGTGTAATTCATTTATTGTAGGTGAGTGTTTGTAATTTATAACAAAAAACTTTGTGACGCTCATCTGGATCAATAGCATATGAAGCATAGGATCAATCCACTCAAATCTGGCAATTCACCTTTCCAGAGTACCCACCCATCATATGACATCATAATGAACTGCGCGATGTGTACAATGACATCATAATGGATGACGTCATGAATGAAGTGGATAAGTACGTCACGAACGCATATTTGAAGACGGGCTATGCATTGTTGTACAAATTGTTTGCTTTTACTATTTAATAAATATTCTGTTGAATATTTTGAAACTAATTTGACTGGGTGCTGTTGCTGCCATAGGCAGCAACAGCACCCAATCAAATTAGTTCCAAAATATTCAACAGCTTCCCTGTATAGTTTTCAGGAAATTGATAGCTAGGGCATTCGGGGATCGATCAATCCCAACATGGCGAGGAGTGGGTGGAGCTTAGATAGTGATGGGCGGGGCATAGCTAAAAATGGAAGGGTCCATTGGTTATGGAGTAGTATTTTAAATGGTTCCGGTGAATTTTCAGAAAATCCAATATAGCCAGCAAAAACATTGACCAATAAAAATTGTGAATGGTAGTTCTAGAGCCTATCACCATCAAGATCCTTCGGGCTAAATTTGGTTAAAATTCATCAACTTGTTTAGGAGGAGATACATTTAAAAGCAACACTTGACAGATGATGGATGGATGACAGATGAATGGATGGATAGACAGACGGATGATGGGTGGTCACTATGGCATAAGTTCACTTGGCCATTCTGGTCACATGAGCTAAAAACTAGCTGATAGCCAGTTCTGTAAAGTATCTGGGCTGGGATATGGAGGGGGAAGGTGGCTATCACATCTTTCATTACAATAGTGGGATACATTTTTAGCTAGTGCCCTGCCCATTTCTAGATAAACCACACCCATGCTTAGCGTGTGCTGGGATCAATCAAACTCTCAATTTCCAGAATCCAAATATCAAGGTAACATTCACTGGCAGGTAATCTGTTGAATATTTTGAAACTCATTTGACTGGGTGCTGTGACTGATTATGGCAGCAAAGGTGCCCATGCAGACAAATTAGTTTCAAAATATTCAACAGACAGTTTATTAAAAAGTAAAGACATTCAATTTGTACACTTGACAGACTATTGTGATGGATTGTGATGCCAGCCTGCATGTGATGTAATTGATTATGATGTCATATATTTGAATGACAGATCAGATCTATCCATTACAGTAAGTTCTGTTGTATAATGGATCTTTCCAGTTTATCGATCCATCATATGACTTCATAATCAATTACATGACGTGTAGGATGACATCATAATCAATGACATCATGAATGATGTAGATAAGTTCATCAAGAATGCATAATTGGTGACAGACTAAGCGTTGTTGTACGAATTAAATGAAATCACAGATTTATTTTTTCACGAGAGTTGATACTTATCACCCTGATACTCAATGATATTTCCTAAATATCAGGCTAGTTCCAATATAACCCAGACTTTAAAAGAAACTGTCCCCCTGGGCAGGTAATAAATCTGACAGCTGAGTTGATGTGTGGCCCAATTACGCGCATGCGCAGAGTCACATACTCAAACTTGATATAACTGGCTGACAACTGCAACATAAATATCCGAAAGACCGAGCCTCTGTGGGACGGAGAGGCCGGGTGTGTATCAGGGTGGTGATACTCATTGATAAAGCCAGAATTTGAAAGTGAATTCGGCGGGAGGGAGGCGAGGTCAGAAGAACGGCTCATCTCTGGAAGTGCAAGCTCTTTTGTGTTTGGGCACAGTGAATTTGGCGGGAGGGAGGCGAAGGTCTGCCTCATCTCTGGAAGAGTAAGCGCTTTTGCATTTGATACATAAGGCCATCTGAAGTTGCATATAAGACAGAACCAGGAAGTGATTTGAACATCGGATAACACAGCTGATGTGGAGTAATGATCGTTACATAACATGCGCTCCCTCCACCTTCTCCTTTTGGAAAAGGAGAAACGATGAATATCAATGTCCTACATTCTCTCTAAGTGCCAATCCTACTATAGGGCATCAGATGAAACACTTCAATTTTGTATACTCTCAAATAGATTGAACCACTATAGAGTAGAGCTGGGCGGTATTGATATTTACATGATGGTACCGGTACCATGAAAAAATACCGCGGTACCACGGTATACCGTCATCTGAGCTTGAGGAATGCCACAAAATTAGAACACTTTTTTCCATTTCCTTTTCACTTCCATCTCCAATCAATGGTAAATATAGGTAAAATAAATAAATCGGCTTCCTGATTTAGAGAAGAAAAACATGGCTATAGCGACTGTTTAGTTTCACAATTTTATTAGGTCACTATTTTTATTGACGTAATATCATTCACGGGAATATCGGTCAAAGGGTGTGGTCGACTCGCTAACTATAACCCGCTGTTTGAGACATTGGGGTGCACTATTTTCACTCTGGATTGTTCTTGCTATTAATGCGTGCGACCAGCAAATGGTAAACTTTATTTTGGCAGTCAAGCGCTTTGATAAACAGAGTCCAGACAAAATCCGTGAGTATTTAAACGGGGCGAGTGTTGTACGCTTTTATTTCTGTTGGAGTCGTATATTCTGTTACTCGCGAAAACAGGCCTATACACATACATATAACACGATTGAATATAGCCGATTCCAAAGCTTCTGATAATTACCGAGTACCCGATGTGCAGACTCGTTACTCACCATGCTTCACGTGAACAATGCGTGTAAAAAGCTATTTCCGCGAACTTCCGACGTGTAGCCAGTTGAAAAATGAATTACAAAAACTAAAACACTATAATTTTTAGGTGTCGTTACTTAAACTGGATTTAATCCGTAAAGAAATTTCTTAAAACAAGCCAGAAAAAACCCAAAAAACGACTTCAACGCTGCTCGTTGTTAATAAATTAGCACGTGATCAAAACGGCGCGAGCAAATACTACGTTTTAGTACATTTTCATTGATAAATTCAGCATAGTAATGTATTTTCCCCACGGTCTAGTTCATGAACAACCAATCAGATACGTCTTTGCGAGATCGCTGTTGTGTTTGAATAGCACGCAGTTTGTATGTTATTTTGTTATTCTAGCGTGTTTGTTCGGTGACAAAATGCTTGGAGTAATAAATTACAAATAATAGAAACAGGAATAGGGAATATATTATAGTGTAATTACTACCGGCGGACGGCCAGAGAATGAGTTTAGATGTTTTAAATAAAGCAATTTTACCGTGAGACTTTCAAGACGTACGTTTGACATACAATTCTGCCTGTCATTATTTTGTAATTGACGTCTTGACGTTTGTTTTTACAACAACCCTTTCACCTGAACTCACCTGAATAGTTAGGGATGCCTGTATTTTTGGTACTATTAGCACTTATTTACCCTTGGTCAAGTCAGATTTTATGAATATATTTCTCAAATATTGCTCAAACATTATGGACGGTATTCACGGTATTTGGAAATGTCAATGGTCATGGTATCGGTTCACGGTATACCGCGGTCCTCACGGTACTACCGTCAGACCACCCAGCTCTACTATAGAGCATGAACCGTCACCATATTATTACAGAAAACGTGACAAAATAATGAACCATCACAAACATTGGACTAACTTTGTTTGCTCACGACATCCTCTCCCCATGGGTAGAGAGCGATGTAGAACTGAAAAGTGTGTGGTTCCGTTAAGATTAAACGCATGATATGCGATAAAAGACCTTATTTACAAAATAATTTCTTCAAAATCACTAAGGCTAGAGGGTTGGTCGTGTCACAGAGGTAATGGTTTGTAAAACTGGACTAACAGCCCCACTGGGCCACTGTCATCCACCATCACTCCATTGAAGAGAGCCGTGGAAACAACTAGGCCACAAACACTGTGAGCCTTGGCCACGTCAACTTGCTTGCGTGTGGCGGCTTTGTGGCAGAATTGTATACACCTCACACTCCACCTCGATATGGTATCTTTTGACACCCTGCCACGGGGTTCAATGTACGATAACCATAACAATCTGTGGTCCATCTGTGCATTATTTGTAACGGATTAAAGCGCAGGTTGGACACCATGCCTTTGAATTAGGGTAAAATCGTGTTACGGCATGTAATATGATGGGCTGACCAAGAAATTTCAAGCACTGATATTTAGCCATAAAATTAATCCTAGGTAGAAGCCTAAGGCCTTCCTCTGTAACCACAAAATGGTCTGGCTCGGCTGACACAGCGTGGATTCACTTTTCCATCTAGCCGAGGCTGCTGCAATAAGAAATACAGTCTTAAGCGTTAGCAATTTCACTGAAATTGAGCTTAGCGGTTCAAAGGGTTTATCAGCTAGTACTTGAAGGACTAGTGATAAACTCCAACATGGAATCACTGGAGGATTCCTAGGTTTTAGATTACCAATGCCTTTGACTAAAGTATTGAGATTACATACTTCATCACTTCCCCTATTAGCCAAGCAAGGGATAACAGACGTTAATATGTTATATCCAGCAATAGTTAGGCTTGAAGTTATAGGTATCATACAGGTGACAGAGGAAATCATCTACCTCCTGAATAGATGCATCCATTGGATCAATACATCTTTTTGAGCACCATTCTGCAAATCTGTTTTATAGTTATATGCGCTGACCATGAATATGGCTGATTGCTCAGAAAAGCTTTCCTTAATTAAGGATTCCTTGACAACATCCATGTAGTCAATTAGAACATTGACGGATTGTTGTGTAGGGTCTTGCCCTGGAAGATTATATTGTCCATCAGAGGCAGAGGAACCGGATTGCAGAACAGAAGGTCCAGCCATCCAGTCTTCTTTGTTGCGAATAAATCTATGTTGGGCTTGCCCCAGTGGTTGAACAGCCACACATTGATTTAGTTGCCACTCTGTGGAAAAAATAATCATTCTTCGGCTCAATGAGTCTGCAAGCAGAATCAGTCTTCCCGGAATATGAGCTGCTTTCAGGGTGATCCCATGATCTAGGCACCAATAAAGCAGTTTCCATGTAATCATACAGACTGGGTGACTTCGTTCCACCCTGGTGGTTTATGTAAGTCACTACTGATGAGTTGTCTGAGCGAACCAGCACTATCTTGCCCTGAACTTTCACAAGGAAATGTTCCAAGGCTAAGACTACTGCTCACATTTCTAGCAGATTGATATGTTCCTGTGACTGTTCCAGATTCCAAAGCTCTGATATCTTGGCTTTTTCCAGGCAAGCTCCCCAGCCATCCATTGATGTGTCCATGTACATCATCAATTGAGGGTGGAGAGGGGATAGCATCACACCCGCTAGGAGATTCTCTTTTTTCAACCACCATTGGCGGTGGTAGATAAGAGGTTCCAACACTGACATATTTGAGTACAGAGATCCCATACTCTGGGTCCACTGTATCATGAGAAATAACTGGATAGACTGCCTGAGTAAGGCCGCCTGTGGAATGACTGGTTCCAAAGAAACCATCAACCCAGCATTTTCAAGTAAACTCATGCCAGGACATAGCGACTGTTGCACACTGACAGTATTACTGAGATGAGTATTTCTACTCTCTCCTGACATGGATAAACATATCTTATCTCCAGATCAAAGTACATGCCCAAGTAAACAAACTTCTGGGATGGTGTCAGCTCTGATTTCTGAAAGTTGATTATCTGGCCTAGATCTGTGAGACGTTTTACAACTATCTCCAGATTTGCTGAAATACTTTCTTGATTGTGTGCTATTAACAGCCATTCATCTATTATGTGTTGACTGCTTTGTTTCTCCTGCAAATATATGCTGTGATAGCAAGGACAACTCTGGTGAAGACCCTAGGAGCCGTCGAGATCCCAAATGGGAGAACCCTGAATTCCCATTGGCAACCCTGAAATACAAATCTCAGGTACCGATGAAAGCTCTTCGCGATTGGAATGTGGAAGTAAGCATCTTTGGGATCTATCGATGCAGTTCACATTCCTTTTCTCAACTTCGCCATTCTTACTGTTTCCATCTTGAAACTCAGTGTACGGATAAACCTGTTTAGAGGTTTGAGCTTGAGAATTGGTCTTGACCCTCCAGTGCTCTTTGTCACTAGGAAAACGATTGGATAGACAATCTACCTGGGCTGGCTGAATTGCCTGTTTTAGTATGAGGGAATTTTTTCTTCCTCTATACACAAATGTTGATCTGGATCTCTTGGATTTTGAGTTCAGATCAGCACCAGAGACAGAAATGATGGTGGATTTGATAGCCAGTCTGGATGGTATCTGACTGAAAGCCATCGCAAGACTAAGCGGCCCAAGGTTACCAACTCCCACTCTCGCTTGTGGAAGGCCAGCAGGCCTCCCATGGTCCCTCTAGAGAGAGAGAGAGAAGTGGATCCGAGCAGTGCAAGAGTGGCACTGTCTCTGGTATTCATCTTAGTTACAATGGTGTGGATCTTGTGATGGTCGGATCATCAGGTATGACCCCCCCATGACCAGATCCTCATGCACCGCTGCCAGCTCCATGCGCACCTCGATGCCTGGCAGGATGAGCTGGAGCAGCCTGCTCCCTACACCCCACCCCCAAATGCTGGCCTGCGTTGGTGTGGCCATGGCCTATGATGCGCTTGTGGTTGCCCTTGACTACCACATCTGGCCTGCAGTTGACGGACACCAGGGGGTGCTGTGCATAACCATTCCATGTGGAGCCCTTCGAATTGCTCTCGCAGCACCCTATGGTTATTAACCAGAGTTACTGTCTCTTGGAGGTGTCGGCATCCCTCACCTCCAAAAAGGACCAGGACCTGTCATAGGCATCCGGAGAAGCCTATTATACAGATCCTCGGGATGGGCACAAGTTGTCCAGGTCAAACCAGAAACTCTGGGTAACAGACCGCGTCATACAATCCAAAGCCAGGTTAATGCCATCCTGGATGGCTCTTTGGACTGTAATCGGCGATGGTTGGCATGAGACATGCGAGAGGGCATCGATAGCGACCCTCAAACTCTCTTTCATGTCACGCATCGCGGAGCATTGGTACACAAGGGCCCCATGTCAGAACGGGACCCAGGCTGCATACCTTCGCTAAAAGTCATGCGGTCATCAGCACATGGCTTTGGGCCACTGCCATACTTCTGATATTGATGGAATCCTCTGCCTGGCTAAACATATCACCGATATGTTCTTCGCAAGAGAGAGATGGCATGGTGTTCATCATTGGCTTACCCTGTAACAACGGGCGTTGGTCCTGCTGGGTAGCCAATGGCTCCACCTGGACTTCTGGGTTGACACTTACCAGCCAGCTGGCAAGCGCCAAGCCAGTCATCTTCGGTGGCCAACTGAGAATATTCAATAAGCCTAGGGCCTTTGTCATCTTCCACTACATTCCCAGTTGGATAGCTGACTGGTGCCATTGATACCCATGGATAGCCAGGCAAGCTATGTGGACCTGTATCAAAAAAGCATCCGCTTTTGTTTCTACGATAAGTCTTAATACTTACCAGATGTACTATTATGATAATGTCTATTATCTAGTCTAGCTCAAAATAAACAATTAAAACTCCGCACTCTCCTGGTCCTGCCCACACTGTGTCCAGGAATTACCATAGCCGCAGGTACCGAGTCAATTCCCAATCACAGTCAGATTCGTCTTATATTTGTCTTGACAAACAGCGAAAGCAGCTCAACCTCACCTCAGCGGGGCGGCTGAGGCAGGGCCATAGTACATCTGGTAAGTATTAAGAATTCTGATGCTGTTTTTATTTCTACTTCGAATAATACTTACCAGATGTATTATTATGATAAACTCCGGATTTCAACAGCCAAGGAATACCGGTGGGAGGAGGTGAGGCTCGAACCAGCGCTCATCTACCATCTGACAGAGAAGGAGACTAGAACCCTGGCATACACTTGGGTTCTGCCATCTGACTCATAGAGTGCTAAACTTCCATGGTCTAGACCGTGCCCCCCCCCCCTCATTTGTCCGCACAAATTCCAGAGGGCTGTTAAAAACGGGGAGCAACATCCACCAGACCCGTGTCAGGCCCAAGTCTCAGCTAGGGCAGTCCAGAGAGTGCAAAGAAGCTACTACAACTTCTAACTTTTGAAAAAACTATCAGTATATCGATTAGAATTTCAAATTGGAATGAGTCTAATGTCTGCAAAAGAATAAGATGTTCTTGTCCAGACTATTTACTTAAATAGTCTGGTATTTCGACTATAAGTAAACTTAAAATTAGTCACTTAATTAATGTAAACACTCACCATTTTGAGTGCTTGGTCTTTTTAGTTCATCACAGGAGCTCGGCCCAATCCACGGTCATTCTCAGGTCATGTGCATGGCCATTGTTCAGTGCAAGTGGAAGAACTTGTGATGTGTGCGAAATAGTGGTCGGATGTGGCTTAGTTCAGATTCGATAGATTGGCGACAGCTACCGGATTAAGTGAGCTGGAGATGTCGCGAAGGTAGAAATCAGTAAATGACGACTCGGCATGCCATTGTGCTACAGACATCACCTCCTCTAATAAGACACCCTTATAAAGGGCCGATGATGCTGCTAGTGCTCAGACCTGATGGGCATTCGCATGATCAATCTGCTTTCCTATAGCGATTTTGTGCGACATCTGAATAGCATCGACTATCCAGAGAAATAGTATCTTTCGAGGCGCGCAAATGAGGAGCTTTGAGACATAACCACAGAGATTTTGGGCCATCTCTCCACTCCTCAGTACGTTTTTTTATACATTTTCAGATATCTGACAGGACACCAAGCAGAAGAGTTTGGGTCATGTCTAATTAAACTTGGCAAATTGATCGGCTGTCCTGGATATTTAAGTGACTGATTCTTTGCCAGGAAACAAAGATGTGGAAGTAGTCTTAAACCTTCACCCGTGATGACAAAACGGTCTTGTTCGGCAGAAAGCGCAATAATTTTGCTTCTCCTTCTCGCCGACGCTGCTGCAACCAAGAAAACTGATTTAATAGTTAACAGTTTAATATCTATATATCTAATCGGTTCAAAGGGAGCATGCCCTAAAACCTGTAGAACAAGAGATAGATTCCATGTTTGGATAGGAATTGGCTGTCTAGGTCGCAGATTGCTCATTCATTTAATAACTTCATTTAAAGTGTCATTCTCCACTCCTTCAATGGCCAGACTGGGAATGACTGAAGCTAATGCAGACTTATATGCTGCTAGGGTTGAAGGTACAAGTTTGTCAACTTCGTATAAATGACAGATAAAATCTGCTACGTGTTGAACAGATGCAGAAAAGGGATCGATATCTCTTCCCTTACACCACTCTGCAAATTTGTTGATTCTATAATTATATGTTTTAGTGGTTGACCCTCTTCTGGCTGAAGCAACAAACTTCGCTGCTTGCTCAGAAAAGTCACCCTTAATTGCACGCTGCTTGATAACATCCATGCAGTCAATTTGAACATTTCTGGTCTGTCGTGGAAGTACAGACCCCTGTTCTGAGAGATTAGATCTCTTCTGTCTGGAAGAGGGATTGGATTGCAGACCAGAAGGTCCAGCAGATCCGTAAACCATGATCGGCCTGGCCAACAAGGGGAGATCAGTAGTACTTGGCAGATCCCCTCTCTTATCTTTGCCAGAGCGTTTGGGATGAGAACCGTTGAAGGATATGCATACGCGTACATTCCCTTCCAACTTATCGCCAGTGCGTCTACTGCTAGAGCTAGCGGGTCCAGGATCGGTGACACGTATGTGACCATCTTTGCGTTCTGTTTCATCGCAAACAGGTCCACATTTGGCTTGCCCCAATGTTTGAATAGAACCTCCACTACCGATTGGTTGAGCTGCCACTCCGTCGGACGACAAACCATCCTTCGACTGAGAGCATCTGCTAAGATGTTGTCTTCCTGGAATGTGTGCGGCCCGAAGAATAACATTCCTCTCTTGGCACCACAGCAGAAGGTTCCAAATCATCATACACAACTCCGGTGATCTCGTCCCACCTTGGCGGTTCAAATAAGACACCACTGTTGAGTTGTCCGTCCTTACTAGGACAATCTTGTCTCGGATTAAGCTCTCAAATTTTCGAAGTGGTAATGTCACTGCTAACAATTCGAGAACATTGATATGTTTCTGCGCATTGGTCCGATCCCATTCCCCTGACACTGACTGATCGTCCAATATCACTCCCCAACCCGTTGTCGATTCATCTGTGAAGATGGACATCTGTGGTTGACGAGGTTGTAGAGGAACATCTCGCAGGAGATTCTGTTCTGATAACCACCACTGAAGGTGGAATATCAATGGTTCTTTTATTGGAATTTTCAGAGATAACGGATCCATTCTCTGAGACCAGAATGACATTAGATACATCTGAATCGGCCTGCGCCTCAGTGCCGCATAAGGAACCACTTTCTCCAGAGACACTAGTAAACCCAGTATCCTGAGAAATTGGCGCGCCGTCAGAAAGGCTCCTAGAGAAACTGACTCCAGTACTGCAATCAAACTCTTGACCTTGCTCTCCGCCGGAAAAGCTACACCGTTCCTGAAGTTGAAAAATATTCTCAGATAAACAAACTCCTGGGATGGAGTCAATTCTGATTTCTCTAGATTCACAATCCATCCTAGATCCTTTAGTAAGGCTAGGACTACCTGAAGATTGTTCCGCAGAGTGACTGGATTCCCCGCCTTCAGCAGCCAGTCGTCTATGTGAGTATGAACAGCTATCTTTCTCCTGCGAAGATAAGAAGTCATGGCGAGAACCACTTTGGTGAAGACCCTCGGTGCTGTGGTCAGGCCAAATGGAAGCGCATTGAATTCCCAAACATTGTCTTGGAATGCAAAGCTAAGGTATTTCTGAAAAGGAATTGACATTGGAATATGAAAATATGCATCCTTCAGATCTATCGACACTGCCCACATGCCTTTTCTCAGCCCTGTCATCACCGCTGCTACAGTCTCCATCTGAAATTTTGAAGAAAGAAAAAATTTGTTCAATGGTTTGAGATTGAGAATTGTTCTCCAACCTCCGGTACGTTTCGGAACGAGAAACATCATCGAATAGAAGCCTAGGGAGGACTGATTGTGGACTAGATGAATCGCATTCTTCCGCTGAAGAGCTTCGATTTCTGAGCAAATGGCATCTAGACGATCGGATTCCCTTGGAACTGGAGTCCATACTGGAGTCGATGTTAACGGAACTAACGATTGACGGATGAGCCAGTCTGGTTCGTAGCCGTTTCTTAACCACTGACAGACTAAACAATCTTGCATGACGCGTTCCCATTGGCTTGAGAACAGTTGAAGTCTGCCTCCGACGGTAGGAATCTGCACACAGCTGGCGGTCGATATTGCACGATAAGACGCTAAATCGCTTGGGTGAAGATTCTCGACTCCCTTCATTCCTGACGTCACCGGAATTGATTTCGCTGGAAACCCATCAGGACCGGCCTCCACGGATGCCCCGCGGTTTCTTGGAATATGATGGCCCGGGACCGCCGCCATGGCTATCCTTATGATAACCGCCGCAACCCGAACCGCCACCCTTCCTTTCCTCCTCATACGGCCTCTTATTAGAGGACTTGTATGAGGACGAACGGTCAGGTCCCTGCGATCCGGATGCCCGATGGACATCACGGCCAGAAGGATGGATGGGCGATCTCTGGCGCTGCCTCTGCCTCTGCTGCTCATGCCGATGCTGTTTGTAGGACTGCTGTGGCTGTGTCCTCTTAGTCGACTTCCACGACTTGCTGACTACTTCCTACTCAGCGACCATTGATGCGACCTTGGATAAGGCTTGCCGTGCCGAGCCGCTGAACAAGCCTGGACCAATGAAAGGCGCAGAAGATAACGCAGCCCTCATCTCAGGTCCTGGTTCTACACAGTCGAGAACCATTCTCCTTCGCTCCGCCAATGATCTGGTGATCACCCTGGCCAGGCAATCCTGGGACAAGCGCATGGTGTCCCGGACAATTCCTGGAGCAGCCTCTGGCACTTGTCCACCTTCCACCATGCAGGTCAGCATACCCTGCAGGACGGTACATCCGTGCAAGAGCGCAGCCATGGCTGCCCTCGCCGCATCTTCAATGAGCGTTAGCTCATTAAACGGATCTTTATTGGCCTGGGGAAACTAAGGGACGAGAACGCCGCTTCGATTTGCCAGCCAATGGCCTATTCAGCGCCTCTCGCTCCCCGAAGGAAAGCCGTGGAACCCGGGCATACTGATGGTAGGCCAGCTCCAGAAAATGGACCCTACTACTTATCCCCTTCGGGGCTTTGGGCAATGCATAATCTGGCTGAACCAGACGATACGCCGCAACCTCCAACATGTTGGAAGTCTGCGTGTCCAAAGGGAGCGTCAGCATGGCCGAAGAGCCACTTGACAGAGCGCTAGCCGCTCGCTCTGACATCCGTTCCATCACCGGATCGCGCTGAGATCCTTGATCCGATGCCAACCTGAGATGGTCGGACATCCAGCCAAGGACCTGCACCTATTCAGCTTCAGTGCAGAAAGCGGACTCATCCATCAATGGACTACCGTTCTCATCTTCCTTCTCAACCTTGGATGAGTAGGTCACCGACGATCCATGCTGAGAGCTATGGCCCGCACGAGTCGCCAGACACGGATTCACCGCAGTCCATTGGCTCCAGCATGGGAGGCGGGACTACAGCCGCTTTCACCACGGTAGATGCCAGCACTCCGAGAGGAGCCGCACCTGATGCCACCGGGATGCCGCTAGGAACCGCAAAACACTAATGACAACACGGTTTGAGCTGGGATGTACCTGGTTGAGCCGTCAACGAAATATCTGGCATGCCGGAATCTTCCATTAGACCTTCCTCCTCCGCCGTCGGCTCTTAAGCCAAGGTCGGAGAAGGGACCTGTCCCTCCGCAGAACTAGCCACTGAAACCACCGAAAGGTTGCCCTGCACCAGCCTGCATCATCAGGATCGTGGACTCAAACATTTCCTTGAACTGGGCCGCCCATACGCCCAATGCTGAATCCATTCGCTCGTTCAGACGATCTTCCAGTCCTCTCACTGACGCCTGATCCAGCTTGGCCGCCTTGTCCCTCGCGATCCTCTCCAAGCGCGCACGACGATCACGATCGAACTCTGTCACCAATTCTGACGACCACTTGGCGCACACATCACACGGACTTCGCGCAAGCGACACAGTGATGACCATTAAACTTGCGCTTCATGAACCTTTTGCATTTGTGGCACAAAGTGTCCTGGTTCTTGGCCTTCTGCGAACACAGAGAAAAATTAAAAAGCTGCACATGACATACGATGACGAGCAATACGCACAATTGACTTGATTGTAAAGCAGAATTACTTAGAAACATTAACTTTCTCTTAAATTAATGATAATCACGTCTATAGGCAGGAAATATTTGAAACTTTTTTGAGTGAAAATTAATAAACACAACTTGGAAATTAACTAACGTTAATACAGCCAAGAAATAAATGCCGATTGCTACAAACACCCTCGACAATGAAGCGAGAGCTAAAAATCAGCATAAAACAGAGTGCATAGACACGCCAAGCCAAAGCGAAACATTAATCATGGGTGCCGCCATCTTGGCTAAAGGCGCATCCATCTTGGAAGGAACCGAGTCCCAAGAGAAATTAACCAAGTACGCGGATAAGATTAAAAAGTTAACGGGTACCGGAGTGACTCCAACAATGGCTACCATTTTAAAACAATGTGCCAATTTAAGGAAATTTCAAACAGTCATTACGGCATGAAATTCTAGATTGATACAACCTGCCCCTGTGATGATTTTCCTTTTTCTTCCATCCTTCCAGCAATGAATTACACAGAAAACTGCTAACTCCGTTGAAAATTGCAAATTTTAGAGAGCTCGAAAAATGCGACTAGCAAGGAGAGCAAAATAGACGAATCTGACTGTGATTGGGAATTGACTCGGTACCTGCGGCTATGGTAATTCCCGGACACAGTGTGGGCAGGACCAGGAGAGTGCGGAGTTTTAATTGTTTATTTTGAGCTAGACTAGATAATAGACATTATCATAATAGTACATCTGGTAAGTATTATTCGAAGTAGAAAGGGCTGGCATGCCTTGAGCTGCTGCTATACCAGAATCCAGAGCCATGGCGCCATGCGGGGTGTAATGCATGGTTCCATGGTCTGGGTCCTCCGTACCATACCTCTCGGCTAGCCAAGGGATACGGTATGGACGACCATCAGCACCAACCTGAGCGGTCCATTGGGCCATGAAATTTACGCCTGTGTGAGTAACTCTGTGAAAGTAGTCGCTTGGCTTCCCCGAGGGGGGAACACAGGTGTCCATATCCATGGCCATCGGCTCAACGGACGGCTCTATTAGCAAAATATCCTCTTCATCCTGCCCAGAAAGATTAGACACCTGGTCAGTATAGAATACTAACTCGCCTGGACAGGATAGGCATCGTACATGTAAGAAGAACCGATACCTTGAGTTGTTGGCTACTCCAGAATATCCAATAAGCGGGCATTCGAGCCCTTAACTCTCATTCCCGGGTCTACGGAGGAGGCAAGCCTCAAGCCCAGACCTACAGGAACCACCTTTGGACCATCCTAAAAAACTGGTATGGACCTAACAGGAAAACCTGATCCAGAGACGGGGATATTCTGCTCCGGTGCAGATGAAGAAGATGCTGAAGGACATGAACAAGGAAGCATGCTGCGAAGCATCTCTGGCACCAGGTCCTTCAACATCCGCTTCATCTCACCCATCATTTCAAGACGGAAAGCTTCCATGTCTGGCATGACAGACGTGGAGGCTTTCCCTTTCTTACCACAACCCTCCTTTTGCTTACATCGCTTCTCGTCACTGAGTCTGTCTTTTTCCTGAAGCCGTAAAAATCATTAAAGAGCTCAAAGGCCATTGATCACAATTGGCCGATTATGATGTGATATCTCTTTGAATAGGGGAGATAATCAGTTAATAAACAACAATCCGGTAAAAAACTAGTGAAATTTCAAATAAATTGAGTGCCATCCTGCAATTCACTCTTATACCTGAACCTTACTCAGCATAGGTTTAGCCATGCTGAAACAGGAGACTGATATCCACCGGTCAGGCTCTGCCAGAATATCCACCGGTCAGGCTCTGCCAGGATATCCACCGGTCAAGCTCTGCCAGTCTACATGAATCCACATCACAGACCAAGGGGCAGAGTGCGAGAATTATTCGTTATTAATATACTCTTGAAGTGAAATGTATGTCTTTACTATTTAATAAACATGCTGTTGAATATTTT
>CM067375.1:1155163-1175163 GCA_034401795.1 Chaetoderma sp. LZ-2023a | reverse complement strand
GAAGCCTCCAGACAAAAGCCATCAACAAAAGCAATACCCCTATGGAACAACACAGAAACAGACATCCGCACACAGATTATCACCAAGAAATCATACAAAAAGAACCTCAAGACAATTATTATAGAAGCCTACTAACCCTTTCGCTGATGAGTCCTTGACAAAATTAATTGCTTATGATACGCATCTAGTTCTGTTGGGTGTTTGAATTTGGTCTGACTGGAATCATATTGTTAGCTGTGGATGTAAATGGAAGGATGTATGTCTGTGTATTTTTATAGTAACCAAAGCCATCTATTATTTATATATTTATATTTGTAATGTGCAATAGTTGGATCCTTCGAAACATGTAATTTAGTGTTTGTAGTGTTCATCTGTCAGCTCCCAGTCAGAGTAATTTCAAAATATTCAACAGCTTTCATAAATTGTTGCCTCTGGACTTGAGTGATCATATAGGATACTCATCAGGGAAAGGGTTAATCACCCATAGGTAGACCACTTTAGAAGAACACACGAGGAGGGAGTATGGCTGTGGAAGTCTGATGGATTTACCAATCTCATTAATTTTAGGAAGATCACTACCACCATGGCTCATCATAGATTATGGCTCATCTTAGACTATATTAGTATCAATAATAATAATAATAATAATAATAATAATAACAATAATAATAATAATAATAATAATAATAATACATCACATACTGTCTTTAAGCTTGATGAACGCACCCCCCCCCCACCTCCCCAACCCTCTCTCCATTACCTCTAGCAACTTAAAACTGCAGATCTTCTAGCACTAAATGTTAAAAATTTTAAAATAATGCATATGTACTGTGGGTGCAAGTGGAAAAAATCCACATCTTATATTATTATAATTAACTACTAGTAACTTAATTATGGTTTTGTGTGCATTACGTGTAGTGTTGTTATTTGTAATATGTACAGTAATTTAATGTTGTAATGTCTCTTTGTCTAATATATGTTAGGGGTCCATCACCACATAAGCTTTGCCTTTGATGGACTACCTGTCCTTTGTAATATAAATGTGAAATGCTACTATAAAATTAAAAATATTTGAATTGAATTGAATTTTGATTGCTCAATTTTTCCGGCGACCATCTTGGATTTCCTGAAAATTTCTGCAAATCAGTTAAAAGGCTACTCCTCATTAACAGCTTGAACGAGTTCAAGCAAACTCGGTTGGAAGGAACCGAAAGTGGTATGCTTCGGAGCTTGTATACAGAATTTTGATTGGTCACTTTGTTCTGTGGCCATCTTGAATTTTCCGAAAAATGGCTGAAAATCATTTAAAACGCTACTCGTTAACTGCTTGGTCAATTCCAACCAGACTGGCTGGAATGAATCTAGGGAAGTAGACTTCAGAACTTGTATACAGAATTTAGATTTTTCAGGCAGCCATCTTGGATTTTCTGAACATTTTGGGAAATCAGTTAAAAGGCTACTAATCATTAACCGCTTGGCCAATTTCAACCAAACTCAGCTGGAAGAACCCTAGGCCATTAAGTTTCAGATTATGTATACACAATTTTTATGGCTTGATTTTGATGGTGGCCAGCTTGGATTTTCCGATAAATGGGGTTGTTATTACATCACAAAAACATCTTGACCATTCAATCACTACTTGCTAAATCAAATTATCTGCATTTAGCTACCAGAATAAGATTTTAATGCTCGCTTACATACTCTCTTATGCCTTTATCATCACCATGCATACCCTTAGCCAGGCTACTGGTAAGGTAACCCCCAGCATAAGCCTCAGTATAGACTGGCACCAGTCTGTACTCACTCCTTGGTGACGCCTGACACTAAGCGTGCCCGTGCATGCGCAACAAATCTCATTTCGCGCATGCGCAACAAATTCCAAATGGGAAACAGATTCACTTTTCAAATATTCTGCAAGCAGAACAGTCGGCCTGCTATCCAGCTTAAGTTTTTATAGCTTTTCGCTGAAGTTCAGCTACATATTTAAGAGTTTCTGATACAGGAATCATGTCTATAATAAACTCTATTCTCCCTAATATGTCGATTGTATACTTCGTGGCATTTTGGGGGTTTTTAACTCTGGTTTATGAGTTACTGGTTTTCATGTCAAATACTCCAGTTTTCTAGGTATTACAATCCATGCCTATTTTACTATCATCAATCAAACCATGCTTTAAAATAAAACCCCTTAGTACTCGCTTATTTATTCTATTAATGCCTACATAAAAATATCTTACGAAACTTCGTGAAATTCTTGGTCTTTCAGTGAGATTTTCAAATCCGTTACTTTGTCTCTTGGATAGAGGTTTTGTTTCTTTAGCGGATTACCATATTTAGAGATCTCTTATTAAGTATGTTTTTACATAATCTCTAGATGAGCGGATATCCTCTATTTCCGTGTTTATATTGAGGATTAGTCTGATTAAGACGATAGGCGTAATTCTTGCGCCCATTTTCACAAATGGGGGAATCCCACGTCTTTCACGACCAGGCAAGAATTACGTCCTACGTAGTCTAAGGCTAAGGGTTTCAGAAAAAGCCTGTAATTTGGCTTCTGGTAAGTCTCAATCTAAAGACCACATACGTCTTGAGGGGGTGCATTACCCTCATGCAGTGGCGTCGGTGACGGAAGTTACCGATAATTCATCCCATGCAAGGTAAAGCCAGTTATGTAAAGAGATCTTCGATCTCTATGTCCGCTCCCGTTATTGCTCCTGGCTTGTCCGGGCAAGCGGGTTCTAAATCTGGATTATCTTCTGGTTTAACCGGGCATCCGGATATGAGCTCTGTGATTGTTTTGGCTTGGCTGGACATTCGGAGTCTCATTTTCATCTGGCTGTTTCTTCTTATATTTTCCGGTTCCGTTTTTTTCCACTTCCGTTTCCGGTAGTAGTGTATCTGCTTCCAGTAGGAGAGATGATCTTCCGGGTCTGTTAGATCCGGCCAAACATCTGTTATCAATTTCCGGTTCCGGTTTGTTCCGCTTCCATTTCCGGTAGTAGTGTATCTGCTTCCGATAGGAGAGATGATTTTCCGGGTCTGTTAGATCTGGCCAAGCATCTGTTTTCAATTTCCGGTTCCAATTTGTTCCGTTTCCGGTAGTAGTGTATCTGCTTCCAGTATGAGTAGTGCTTTTTCGAGTCTGTTAGATGCGGCCAAGCATCTGTTATCAATTTCCGGTTCTTGTTTGTTCCGCTTCCGTTTCCGGTAGTAGTGTATCTGCTTCTGGTAGGAGAGATGATTTTCCGGGTCTGTTAAATCCGGCAAAGCATCTGTTATCTATTTCTGGTTCCGGTTATTTTGCTTCAGCTTCCGGTAGTAGTGTTGCTGCTTCTGGTTTGAGAGGTGCTTTCCTGGTTGGTTAGATCTGGTCAAGCTTCCGTCTTCAATTTCCGGTTCCAGTTTTTCCGTTTCCGAGTATGTATCTGCTTCCGGTAGGAGAGGTGCTTTTCCGGGTCTGTTAGATACTGCTAAGCATCCTACTTCCGTTTCCGGTTCCGGTTTTGTTATATCTGTTTCCGGTAGTAGTGCTTCCACTTCTGGTATGAGGGGTACTTTTCCAGGTCTGTTAGATCCGGCTAAGCGTCCAACTTCCTTTTCTGGTTCCGGTTTCGTTGTATCTATTTCTGGTAGTAGTGCTTCCACTTCCGGTTTGAGAGGCGCTGTCTGGGTCTGTTAGAGCCAGCTAAGTATCCTAATTCCATTTCCAGTTTATCAGTTTTTACTGATTCTCTTTCCGGGAGTTATTTTCGAGCTTATGGTTATGAATCGCCTGATCGTTCAGATTATTCTTCTAATAATAATTCATTAGTTCTGACTCAATTTGTTTCATGCTATTCTTCGTACTTTTCTCTTATGCTATGTCTGCTAGAAATTTTCTTTAGTCTTGTTTTCCCAATCGTCTCTCTTTTTTATTCTTTGGTTATCCCTCCTCGGGGGTTCCTCACTTTCCTTTTTCTGCTTATACTAGTCTTGTTTCTACGTATCATGTCTTCCTTTTTCATCTTCTTTTTCCTCCTCTGTTCTTTCAAATTCTTCTATTCCTTCTTATTCTTGCACTTCTTCTTCACCTTTGTTTTTCTATATCCTATTGTGTCTGTTTTCCTTTCTAAGGAACTAGATTTCTATTTGTTGTCTCTGGTTTAGTCTTCTATTTGTTTTCTGTAATCTGTGATTCCTCGCTCAATCGCTCTTCTTTTTCCGCTGGTCTTTTCTCTTCTCTAGATTCTATTCCTGGATCAGTAGAGGTCAGGAATCTGATGAGGTTTTACCCGATCAGGGCCTTTTCTGATGATTGGTCCTCGGCTCATCAATGGATGATGGCTTCTTGTCTCTCTCTCTCTTCCTCTTCAGAATGAGGTTTTTTCTCATCTCTCACTTTTCTTGTTCTCCTAGTGTTCTCTCTGTCTCATTCTTTGACCATCCTTCCTTTGCTGGCTTTCTCACTTTCCTTCTGTTTATCCTAGTTTTGCTTCCTCGTATCACCTTTTCTTTTTTCATCTTCTTTTTCCTCCTCTGTTCCGTCTAATTCTCTTCTTTCTTATTCTTCCACTTCTTCTTCATCTTTGTTCGTCTAGATCCAATTGTGTCTTTCTAAAAAAATAGTTTTCTATTTGTTATCTCTAGCTTAGTGTTCTCTTTGTTTTCTGTAATCTGGGATTCCTTGCTCAATCGCTCTTCTGTTTCCGCTAGTCTTTTCTATTGTCTCTAGATTCTATTCCTGGATCAGTCGAGGTCAGGGATCTGAGGAGGTTTTACCCGATCAGGGCCTCTTCGGATGATTGGTCCTCGGCTCATCAGTGGATAGCTTCTTCTCTCTCTCTCTCTCTCTCTCTCTTCCTCTTCAGGATGAGGTTTTTTTCGTCTGTCACTTTTTCTTGTTCTCCTAGTGTTCTTTCAGTCTATTTCTAGTTTGAAGGATTTCGCTACGGTTGAGTCTTCTTCGGATCTTTTTAGTTGGGAATCTGTATGTAAGGCACTGATTATATCAGCCATTTTTCTAGCTCTTATTTCGGAAGATATTCTTTAGGCGCTGGAGAGAGAGGTGATCAGAGTCCCTCCTCAGGTTCTTAGAAATTCTCTATCCACCGTCTTTAGAGGCTCTTTGAACTCAGTTTGTAGTTTGTTCAGCTTCGTTGCCTTTAAGAAAAGACCTAGAAAGCCATCCGATATTAATATTTTGATTATGCTTAGGAGTATTCTTATATCAATTTCTCCATTTGGCCTCAATATTTTTGGTCAATCTTCTTCCATATTCTTCGGGCTGAATCTGTCAGTCTTAGATCCGCCAAGGGATCTTCGAGTTCATACTTCTGTTTTGAAGCCTTCTGTGTAGAGAGGCTCTTCTGTTAAGAGTCCTCTTTAATCCTTCCAT
Organism: Chaetoderma sp. LZ-2023a; assembly: GCA_034401795.1. Lineage (NCBI taxonomy): Eukaryota > Metazoa > Mollusca > Caudofoveata > Chaetodermatida > Chaetodermatidae > Chaetoderma > Chaetoderma sp. LZ-2023a. Next base: position 1,169,789 of record CM067375.1, on the reverse strand, counting down.
TGAGGAAGAGTCTTAGGCCTGATGAGTTTGGCGCCTATCCTTCTAGGATAATTACTCATTCTTCTCTGTCTTCAGGTTCTAAAGTCTGATCCGAGGAGGAGGATCGATCTGACTCCTTTTTTTTTGCTCATTGTCCTAGATCCCAAGTCTGGCAGTCCACTTCTTCTCAGGTGAGAAGGGCTAGTCTTTTTTCTGTGGACCTTGATCCTGTCATAGAGGTCGTTCCTTTAAAGTTTTCAGAGTAAAAGCGTCTGAAGCCAGGGATGGTTGTGGCCTGGGTAGGCCTATTCCTTTTCTCTTTTTCCTATTTTATCCCTTCCATTGCCTTTGGATCCGTTGGTGCTCCCCTTTTCTCCCAGTGTGCTAGTAGGAGGGCGCCTGTCTCTGTTTTTGGAAGACTTGGTAAGCCCTCGTTCAGGTCCCCTGGATTATAGATCCTCGCTGGGGTTTTTTTCGCACCTTCCTGGATTTTTCATCATCCTCTGTCCTTCCTTTCTAGGTGGACTCAGTTTCCTTCCTTCCCGGTGAAGATGGGAGCCCTAGAGAATTAGTTGGAGTAGATGATTCTAAGAAGGGCTTAGAAAATGTTCCACTAGGGAACCCCAAGAAGTTGGGTGGATGGCGTCCGATCATCATCTGAAGAGGTTAATTCTTCTTATCTTATCTCCAAAAATCTAGATGGAGGCCATATCTCAGATTATCGCCAGTCTGAATCTGGGCTTGTGGTTCTCTTCCATAGAGACTTAGGACGTCTTTCTACATGTTCCCATCCACCCTTCATGCCTTCAGTTCTTGAGATTCGTTCTCCCATGTTGGCTATGGCTTTTTGAGCATTGCCCTTCGGTCTGTCCACGGCCCCCTTTTTTCTTCACTCGTCTAGGGTTAGCCGTGGCAGGAATATTTTACTGTCGTTCTATTCACATTCACGTTTATATAGATGATTGGCTAGTTTAAGCAGAGTCTTTATTAATTCTATCAGTATCATTCCAGAGATCTGCAGCCTGGCATGCAGCCTATGTTGGATTTTAAATCTCTAGAAGTCTAGTTTAATTCCCGCTCTGCTTTTCCCCCACCTAGACATTTTTATTCTATCTAGCTCGGGGTCTTGTTTTTTCCCTTTAGACCTAAGAGTGGAAGCCATCTTAGTAGGGATGGATTTTCTGTCTTCCTTCTCCATGGTCAGAGCTAATTGCTTTTTCAAGGTGATAAGATTTATGGTCAGAGTCAAGAGTATCATTCCTAGGGAGGCGCTGATGAGAAGACTTTTCCAATGTACTTAATGTCCTTGTGGCTTCAGTCGGTTCACTATATTACCTTCAGATTCCAATCAGAGAAACTTGTTTTCCCTTCTAGTTTATTGGAAGGATCGTTTCTGATTCTGTTGGGTGGTCCTTTGGTCAAGTTTTCTCCTCAGGTGATTATTTTCACAGTCGCTTCCTATGAGGAGGGGGAACGGTCTGGGATTTCCTGTACAGAGTGGCAGTTTAAGAGGTCGGTTGTCTAAGCAATTTTCAACCTTAGGGATCATTCCCACATAGATCTTCTTGTGAACTGTCTGAATGCCAGGATTTCCTCTTGCATGCCCACTTTTCCGGACAATCAGGCATTGGCGGTGGACGCCCTGTTTCAGTCCTGGATAGGAATGTTAGATTATGCATCTCCTCCAACATTCCTGATTTCTTTGATCTTGAGGAAGGTCAGGGATCAGATCTTAGAAGTTCTTCTGATAGCTCCCTTTTGGCCAAAGTGGATCTGGATTGCAGATTTCCTCACTCTCCGGGTAGTCTTCCCTTGTCTTCTTCCAGTCTCCCCGGACCTTCTGTCTCAGGGAAATGTGTATTCAGTCTCAGGAATTTACAGTCGGTTTCCTTGGAGAGTTTCATCTGTTCAATCCCTGAGATGTAAATTTCTGCGAGTTCTCAGGAAATCATCGATTCTGCCAGGAGGGAGTCAACCCGCAGAGTTTTCAAGGCTGTCTTAAAATATTTGGAGAATGGTGTGCAGACCATGGTCTCTTTACAGATACTGTTTTCATTTTCCCAAGTGTTAGATATTTTATCTTAAGTAGTAGGGTCGGGATTAAAATGATACCACCTCCATCAACTGGCAGCCGTTTGGCGATCTGTGGCCCCCACCACCCTCTCAAGCCCTGGGGCATAGGGTTGTTGAGACATGTCGTGGTTGGTGTATGCCTCTAGATGGAGATGGGAGCTCGAGGCCCGACCAGACCTGTGGCAGGTAGTAGCGGGGTATGTCTCCTTTGGGGCGCCGGCTGTAGGGGGCCTTGAACTCCAAAAGTACCACCAGTGTTTGGACTTCGTACTCCTTGTCGTCGACCTCCAGGTTGGTGTACAGGATTTGCCACCCCTCGTCGGAGTCGTGTTGCCGCACCAGGTTGAGTAGACAGTAGCCGTCGGGGCTGTTGGCATGTATCCAGTAGCCCAGCCACCTGGCGTCGATGTGGATGTCGGTGCCCCATGCGCGCGTCCCGCAGTCGATCTCGAGCAGGCGCGCGCTCATGGCCCTAAAGAGAGACCCCCCACCGGCACGCCATGCTGCTGCCGCTCCAGGTCTTGACCCCGCACTTCTGGCCCAGAAGCTCGAGTAGGGGTTCCACCCCATGATGGCAGCCAGTTCGGAGCCGCCTACCATTGTTGCCTTGTTCTGCAGCCATCCCAGGCTGCGCTGTCATGGGGCATCCACGAACAGTTGGATAAACTGATCACGGTTCTGTTCCATCTTGGTCTGGATGGCGTCTGTATATCACTGGATGCTTGTCTCTAAATGGGCGTTCAGACCCTATTATGTGTGGTTGATCACAAGGCGATCAGTGGTGTATATCACTGTGGATGCTTGTCTCTAAATGGGCGTTCAGACCCTATTATGTGTGGTAGTAGTAGGGTCAGAATTAAAATGATACTACCTCCCTCAACTGGCAGCCATTCAGTGATCCGTGGTAGCCCCCACCACCCTCTCAATCCCTGGGGGCATAGCTCCCATCTCCATCTAGAGGCATACACCAACCACGACATGTCTCAACAACCCTATGCCCCAGGGCTTGAGAGGGTGGTGCGGGCCACGGATCGCAGAGGTGGTATCACTTTAATCCCCATCTTGAGAACAGCTCTCCAAGTGTGATACCAGTGATCGAAAAGAAGAAGAAGAATTTTAATCCCGACCCGACTACTTCTTATCTCTTTGACTCCTTATCTTATATTTGTCTGATAACACTGTAAGAGGTTATAGATTTTCTTTGGCATCATCGCTTCTTTGTCTGATGAATGTTGATGTTAATGATACAAAGATTCGTTATGGTTTCATTAGAGGTTTATGCAATATTCGTCCTCCAATAGCTAAACCTTTGCCCTCCTGGAATCTGGCTATGGTTCTTCAGGTTTTTGGGCAGGCCATCACTTTGAACCTTTCTCTTCTATTAGCATGAACCTTGCAACTTTAATTCTGTTTTTTGGGTTGCATTTGCTTCTTAGAACACGATCCATAATTTCATGCTTTTTCTGCCGAGAAGGACAGGTTTTTTAATCTGGGGACGGTCTAGTCTTATATACTAGAATGGATTTTTTATCAAAAACCCAATCTAACCGTCTTTCAGCTAAACCAATTATTTAAAAATCTTTAACTTCCTTTTCACCGTCTGACAGACTTTGGTGTCCTGTCAGAGCTTTAAAAGTTTTCAAGTGTCGTACTGATTTTAAGAGATCCAATCCATCCCATTTATGGGTTCTGTATGAGGAGGTAGTCAGTCCAGTCTCTAAGGCCTATATTGCCAGATGAATTTGTGAGACTGGTGTTTTGAGATTGCTTCTTCTGATCATATTAATCTTTCTCACATTTAAGCTCATGAAGTTCGAGGAAGGGCTTCCTCTTTCGCTTTTCGCTGGCTCATTTTTAGTTGAGGAAATGCTAGTAGCAGGATGGAAATCCAAGTCTACTTTTACCTCCTTTTTATTTAAAAATCAGAGTGCAGCGGCACCCTTTTTTAGATATATCTTGATTCTATCTAAAAAGGCGTAAGACCATTTACCAAGCACACTCCACCATTTTTGTTAAGACTGCTCTTCTGCGTGAAATGGTGAGAGTCTTTCTTTGGTTTTTATTTATTTATTTAAGTTTAAAGAAATCCTTGTTGATAATCACTGTGTGATTAATTAAGATGCACCATTATGTTATGTCATTAACATTTGGGTGCGTTTTGTTTGATTTTTTCCTTGCTTATGGATTCTCAAATCTCCACCCACCATGGGTTCACAGTAGGGCACTGACCAAATCTACAAGTTTAGCAAGTAGTGATTGAATGGTCAAGATGTTTTTGTGGTGTAATAACAACCCCCAACAGACCCCCCTTTAGTGTGTTGGTCTGTAGTTTTATTAACCACTATAAAAACATACTTACCATTCAATCACTACGACCCAGCCTCAGCCACCCAACAGGGTAATGATTTGAGAATCTAGTCAGGATGTATGGCACTTAAATTTAGAAAAGTGAATCTAGGCGTCACCATGGAGTGAGTACAGACTGATGCCAGTCTCTTCTGCGTTCCATGGCTGTGTTTAGACTTCCAGTCCGGTGGTGCTGACAAAGAGGGTGGTCAGCCTCAGGTCGTCTCCAGATCCCCAGAGTTTGGTTTCAATGCTTTCGCCACTGGGCCACACCTCTTCACATGCTGCAGCAAAACAGGGGCAATGTTGAAGTACGTGTTCTGGTGTTTGATCTGCTGTTCCACATGAGCAAAGAGCAGTCTACTCTTGCGATTCTCTTCAGATGTGCTCTGAGGTGACAATGTCCAGTCCTGAGCCTAAAGATCTGTGTCTGTTGTTTTCTGTCGAGCGTGTTGATGGAATCTTTCAATGGATCATGGCCTTGGTTTCTTTGTCTCCATGTGGACTTGAAGGAGGACTTCAAGAGGGTTTTAATTTCCTGGTATGAAGTGGCAGTGGTTGGTTGTGGGAGTCTGCTGCCATTTTTGGCTAGTAGGTCAGCTTGTTCATTGCCAGATACGTCACAGTGGGCTGGAATCCATTGAAGTTTCAGATCTGTTTGTTTGCTCAAGGTACAAAGAGAATGTTTTAGATCTTTGATATATTTTCGGGCTTTTCAGAGTCCAGTGCTTGAAGAGTAGAAAGCGAATCAGTCAGCAACACAATAATAGCTGGACAGCTTTGCATAGACTTGATGTTTTGACTAACTGCTAGCAGAGCTCGTACTTCAGCATGAGAGTTAGTGCACCTGTCTCCTGCAGGGATAGATACTGTGTCTGTTCTGCCATCTATGTGTTTGATGAAAACACCACTACCTCCATTTCGGATCGCTTCGTCGGAAGAACCATCTGTGTAGACTTGTGTCCAAATACTGTTTGGGTACTGGTCATCAAGCATCTCTAATGTCAGGATCTTCATCTCAACAGGGCTTTGTTCTTTGGATGAGATACCAGGCACCTTTGTGCGTATGTCGAGATTTGCTTGTTCTTGTAGCCAGTCTTCCAGTGAGATTAGTTCAACTGCTTCGCAAGCAGGTCCAATGGTGGAGCTATGAATCTTTAGTAGGTATCTAATGAGATGATTCAGACTTTTCCTTTTGAGCCGGTTCTTGGTTTTTCCTTGGAGGATCTGATGGAGTGGATGATTCGGTAATCTTTTAGACTTTTCACCTTCTATGAGAATCTTTAAGCATCTTCTCTCCTCCAGTGGTTGCAAATCAGCAGTCTTTTCCATTTCTTCAATTGGTGTGCTTTTGATTGCTCCAAGGACTGGTGCCAGTCTATACTGAGGCTTATGCTGGGGGTTACCTTACAAGTAGCCTGGTTGGGTATGCATGGTGATAATAAAGGCATAAGGGAGTATGTAAACGAGCATAAAAATCTTATTCTGGTAGCTAAATGCAGATAGTTTGATTTAGCAAGTAGTGATTGAACGGTAAGTATGTTTTTATAGTGGTTAATAAAACTACAGACCAACCCACTAAAGGGGGGTCTGTTGGGGGATTCATATAAAATGCTACACCTCATTAATCGCTTGGGCAATTTCAACCAAATTTGGCTGGAAGGATCCTATTGTTGTAGCCTCTAGAAATTCTATTCAGAATTTTGATAGGTCAATGTTTTAGCAATCATTTGTGATTTTCTGAAAGTTTTCCATAACCATTTAAATATGGTACTCCTTCAATAAATAGCCCGATTTCAACAAAACTTTGGTAGAACGATCCTATGTCGGTAGGCTTCAACATATTAAACGAGTATCTTGATTGGTCATTTTTTTGTTGGCCATCTTGGATTTTCTGAAAATCCTCCTTCATGTCTATTTAAATGCAAATGGTTTAAATGTCAATGGTCCAGGTGAGCGCCACAGGCCCTTGGGCCTCTTGTACAATAGAACAGTCGGTTGTACATATATATTCTTATAACACCCTTACATGTATAATGCTGAGAATATATTTGAAAATAATTTGTATTAGTCTCTGCGTCTTTACAAGTTAAAAAACAGGAAACTTGTAAGAAATTCACCATTATAGCAAACATGGATAAACAATATGCACCTCCAGCCACTTCCCGCCTCAGCAACGATTAAGCCTTATAGGAAATTGGGCATAACAGGCCATAAACAGATACTAAACAGTTCATCAGCATCAATCGTATCGCATGGCCACCTGCAGACTCAGATTAATCTGCCCACTATATAAGGTTGTGTGTCATCCTAAATTCTACACCCCGATCGCCATGGCACACACTAGCAACACCACCATCATATGGCCCTATGTTTGCAAAGAACCGGGTAACATGAACAAGATGTGTACTAGACGTAATGATCTTTCTGCACATCACCTGTCAGTGCACCCTCATGAAGGGATATACTGCCGGACCTGCCAAAGACTGTTAGCCAGAGCGCATGCTGGCCTAAGAATGGGAAAACTGATGACCACGACATTAGTGCCATTCGTCTGACTGACGTGGCCACTCAGAGGTCAGTGGCTGAGCAGAAAGCCTCCTCTTGCAAACTGCTTGGGATCTCGACCCTGACCAAAAAAAGTAAGCGATCGGTGGCCACCATCCGTGAGATGGATTTAGTAATCAAAAGGTTGAAACCTGTGGAAAAGGTGACATCACCAGACTAGCAGCCGTGGAAATGGAAACACTCCAAGACAAAGCTGGCCCCATCACCTAAATCCCGAAAGCGACTGGGGTTTCCTAGCAACAGTAGACCCTTTTTCTGCTGACATCATCACCTGGGCCATCTCGACCACCGTAGATTTGGTTGTGCCTTCTATCCACCGCTGGCCTGATCGCCACAACATCCACCATTGCCTATGCTGCAGAAATTATTCCACCTCATAGCCTCAGGATGATGCCCATTCGAACGCAGCAGAGGAGATTCGTCGGTTCAGGGAAATTTCTCCTTCGCCATACAAGAAAACACCTCCTGCGAAATGGTTGTACACCCCAATTGTTTGACCATCATCGATGGCTATGAAGGCGCGTTAGCTGGCCCCGGTCTGTTCGATCCACCTGCCACCAGTAATCACCACAGTAGTGGTGGAACAGGCTGGCATTAACACCTCTAGGACTTAAACCGCCTATGGTCAGCTCAACCTTCAATATGATGTCCACCCATCTGTGCACAGTGAGCACCATCACAGTCAACTCAACCAACTGGCCTCAGCCCTCAGCTTTCTTACGCCATTCAGCACCGCCACGGATGTCGATGCTATTTTACTCGCTGGAACATCCACTGAAACAACCACTGCTTTATGCCCGGGAGGACGCCAACTGCTGTGTAACATCCGCGAGACATACACCACAGTCCGAGGTCACCGAGGAACAGCCGGGGCCTAGCCATCATCACTCTACCATCCCATGAGCCCCTGCACCTGCTAGATGCCGGACCTGCCAACTTGACAGAAGTATGACACCAACTGCGAGCGTACTTTCATCGTCATTTCACCGTAGAGCCATTACAAGATGCTGACCTGCAGGCCATTTCCAACATGTATCACGATCTGCGCAATTATATGGAGCTTGTCGGAGACTGCATCCTGCCACCTCTATAAATTTTCTATTTCTGTATCACCATGTACATTGAAACATTAAATTGTCTGGCGGCGGAGCGTAGCTTGGCTGAAATCTATAATTGTACAATTTCAGCCAAAATAGCTGCATTCCGCCGCAATACTATGATTAAAACTTTGTACCTGTATTTATATATATATGTGTGTGAGGCAAAAATAAATGAAACCGATGCATGTATAGAAAGATAAAAGCGGCTGCCCACCATACCCGAACAAAAAATTAAAACACAGCCAAAAAATCAGGTAAAAATCCAAAAGGTTTGTCACCCTACTCCCGCTTTCCTCTGGCATACAAGTGGTAAAATCTTTTCTCACAGCATTTGCTGTTCAAGATTGCGGTAGTCATCTCACACATTAACTTTGACCTACTATCCGCTCCATCCTCCTCTCGGAAGAATTGTCATCAATGGAGACATTGTTTCTGGAGGGGGCAGTGTAGTCGGATGGAGTCGTAGCTTCGCTTGTAAGTTAACATGACCTCATACTGCCATTAACCAACCAGTGAGATTACTGCCTACAATAACTATGTACATCCTCCACGCTGGAAGTTGCCAATGTCGTGCATGCACAACAAATTTAGTGCAAATGCACTGCTGAAGAAACTCAAGCGTCGGCTATATACAGTGTATAGATACATAGCGAATGTCTCACTGTCGAGATATACATTAAGATTGTACATTTCTCCCATAGATGACCTGAAGGATATATCGCCACCATCAGCTCAATTATTGACCAAATAAAGAAAGTTACCTTTGGAACCATCCCCTCGACAGGATTCTAAAGCTGTCATTGAAATCGTTTTACGGTACCTCACTACTGAGATATTTTGAGAACAAAAAAATCTTCACATCAGAACCTGCTAGGGGGGGGGGGGGGGTGTTTAAAACCACAAGCTAGAGTTTGGTGCATTAGAAATTAAAGCAGCTTAACGAGGTAAACAAGCCCTCTGATTCACTCATCGAAAGAGGGAGGAGTCACATGTGCCTGCCAAGAAACTGTAAGCTGACCAAGAGATCTGATCATTAGCAAGGAGGACATACCGCCATCACCGGCACAGCTCTGACCAAGGGCTGGAGTAGCCTGAGCCGCTGAGGCCTAACAATGGTCTCTCACCTACCGTGAGCAGCCCATCACTCAGCGCTCTCCAAAACTGTGGCGCTTCAGCTATACTTGACGTCGCAGCCAGAAGCTGTGCCAACTTTTGGAATGTCCTGCAGCTGATCAAGCAGGGCAAAATAACAACCTAAAATATACCACCTCTCCGTGAAGTGGTTGGACAGCCATCACCTGGGGTCCCGCTTATGGTGGCTGTCAGAATTTGATAAGAGCTAACGCGCTGAGCTAACAAGGAAGCTATCTGCCAGCCCGCTACCAAAGACTACTCAGCACCTTAGAACAAGAACTCAAGTGGATATCCAGCCCCTGGAACGTGAGCGAGACTATCTATCTTTTATACCTTGCAGGAGCCAGCTGCTCCTGCCTATGTGTCATCGCCGCGATAAGAACCAAGAACTATGTTCCTGTTCATTTTCATCTTATTGTATCGTTATCGTGACTAGCCCCCCGCCCCCCCCCCCCCCCCCCCCCCCCCGCTTCACTTCTTCATGAGTCGTCACAGCGAAAAGTTGTGTTGTATATTGTGACTATACATTATGTGTTTGTCTACGAAATGTGACTTCACCTCGTGAACTGCTTCGCGCTTCATAACTGTGCAGTCATCCTTAGTAAATCATCCTTCGGCTGTTAACCACTGACCTCTTCTGACTGTTAACCACTTGTTACACTTTATACTGCTTAAAGACAGCAACGGCTTCCAGTGAAATTAATTTCAAAATATTCAATAGTTTTCCTGTATGATGGCCTTGAAAATCAGATATGGGGAATTCATCGGTGAAAGGGTTAATAAAATTTTGTCTTATCTGTAACTATTGATTTACTATGACGCTGCAAAATGTTTTTGAGCCCGCCTAATGTATGAATAGAACTCTATATGAATCTGGTAAATTGAATGAATGAATAGTTTTTAAGTGATTTACAAGAAAGTTTAGAGAAAAACAAGATAGACGTGAAGCAAATTGACCAATCATATTGATGCGTATAAGTTTTGAAGCCTACCATCACAGCGTCCTTCAAGTCAAACCTGATTAAAATCTGCCATATTGTTAAGTGAAGAGTTACAATCTGTTAAGTGATTTACTGGGCATTTTCAGAAATCCAAGATGGCCACCAAAATCAAATTTCTCTGCAGAGTTTCTCGAGCTGACCACCCTAGGCTTCTTGTAGCCATGTTTAATTAACCCTTGTCACCGATGAAATCACTCCATGTCTCATTTTCATGGCAACCATACAGGACAATTGTTGAATATTTTGAAATTAATTTGACTGTAAGCCAACAGAATAAGTTTTATATCGTAGACTTTTTCCGTAATTTGTCGGTGAAAGGGTTACAATCAACCCCATGCTTAATGAGGAGTGGTCCTTTAACACTCAAATCAGTAAAAAAAAATGGCTTCTGCAGTGCCATTGAGCAATGTCCATTTGCAGAGCAAGAGAAGACTACTTTTGAAAATTTACTACTGGAATGACTGGCTCGTTATCGAGCCAGTCGTTCCAGTGGCAAATTTTCAAAAATAGTCTCTTGCTATGCAAATTGGCATTTTCTATGAGAAGACTTAAATCTTTTTCTGAAAAAATGTGAGGGTTAAATGGTTAAACAATTTTCTAGACATTAACCCTATAATGGTCATACCAGCTCAAACCACCCTCTACTATGGTCTTGTGGAAGGTCTATTTACAGGTCATGAGAATACAATTTTTGAAAATTTACTGCTGAAATGAAATATTAGCTAAAACATGTGGGTAAAATAATAATTTTATAAATTACGGTAATGTGTGAGATGATGATTTTCTTGGCCTGTTTTACCTAATATTTACAGTAATTAGTGAGCTTTTATTGAGATCATGTTGTTTGAGTCAGTATGTGCTATGAGTGTGAAGCACTAAGCTAGTATGTAAGTAAGCTGGTGATGCCCACACTATGTATATTTCTACGGCCCAAACCTGCCTCTACCCCCACCTCTCTTGCTATAGGCTCTTGTTCTATCCACAATCAGGTACAATAACATAACCTGTCTATAATGACCACTCTATCTATGGTCCTTCATAACCTGTCTATAATGACCACTATGTTCCTTGATAATCTGCCTATAATGACCACTGTCCACACCTCTATAACCTGCCTATAATGACCACTGTATGGTCCTTCATAACCTGCATATAATGACCACTGCCCGCACCTTCATAACACGCAAATAATGATCACTGTATGGTCAATCATAACCTGTATATAATGATTCATAATCTGTCTATAATGACCACTGTCCATGCCTTCATAGCCTGTCTATAATGACCACTGTCCGCACCTTCATAACCTGTCTATAATGACCACTGTCTCGTCATTCATAACATGCATATAATTACCGCTGTCCACACCTTTATAATGTGCAAATAATGGCCACTGTATCATCCTTCATAACCTGTCAATAATAAGCACTGTATCATCCTTCATAACCTGTCAATAATAACCACTGTATCATCCTTCATAACCTGTCTATAATGACCACTGTATGGTCCTTCGTAACCTGTCAATAATAACCACTGTATCATCCTTCATAACCTGTCTATAATGACCACTGTATGGTCCTTCATAACCTGTCTATAGATAATGACCACTCTGGTCCTTCATAACCTGTCTATAATGACCACTCTGGTCCTTCATAACCTGTCTATAATGACCACTCTGGTTCTTCATAACCTGTCTATAATGACTACTCTATGGTCCTTCATAACCTGTCTATAATGACTACTCTATGGTCCTTCATAACCTGTCTATAATGACCACTCTATGGTCCTTCATAACCTGTCTATAATGACCACTCTATCTATGGTCCTTCATAACCTGTCTATAATGACCACTCTATCTATGGTCCTTCATAACCTGTCTATAATGACCACTGTGTGGGCCTTCATAACTTGTCTATAATGGTCACTGTATGGTCATAAATATAACCTGTCTGTAATGACCACTGTAATGATCTTAAAAAAGTTGTCATTATGAGCAGACGGTTGCTTAGTATAATTCCTTTGCTGTTGTAAATATGATTGTTGTTGGTTTCTGAACATGCGTGTTCCTAGGAGCACTGTTATGAGCACCCATATTACACGGTTAGAGTGTTCAGGCCCTAACATCAAGTGTTACTGTAAGTCAGGTGGTTTTACTGTGGTACACTCTCTGCATGGCCAGCACTTCTCCCACCGCCACCCACCCCCCTCCATGCATGTCTGCCATACGAAGCTATATTTATCCTGCCTCTCCTATCCTATTTCAGTGCCTCATCATTTAGCAGAAGCTAGCTTCTGTAAGCTGCTGCTAGTCAACAAGCAGGTAATGGCCGCCGCAGCCAGCAAGCGCACATCATGGCCGCCTCATCACGCTAAGAACAGGTAGAAATCATTAATTCTTACCACTCATCTACAACATTAATCACTTAATGTTAATTAAAACAGTCAATTAAAATTAGTTAATATTTTGCTTGTATAATATGAGTTGTATGTGTGTGATTGTATAAGTTGTTGAAGACTGTGAGGTGTTCTGGGGCACACCTATACCAGTGATTAAGACAATACCTGATGGCGCACTCTGACAATGTCAGCTGTCATGTAAACATTCTAATACTTACAGTGATAAGGTACAGCTCAGCAATAACTTAATGTGTTTCTAAAACTAAAACAGAAACATGTTAGAAACTTAGTACAATTTTGAACACGATTTAAGAAATATTGGTTTGAATATTTTGAAGATAATTAGAATGGAAGACATAATGCTGGCTGAGGCAATCCAATTATGTTCAAAACATTATTTCTGACCTGTACTGTATGTCACAGCAGTGGGCATCTCTGTACAGAGAGTGTGTGACCTACATGACCTATACGCACTCACAGCTTATCATGGCGTGCGTGACCTATATGACCTATACACACACAGCTTATCGTAGAGTGTGTGACCTACATGACCTATATGCGCTCACAGCTTATCATTGAGTGTGTAACCTACATGACCTATACGCACACAGCTTATCATGGAGTGTGTCACCTACATGACCTATACACACTCACAGCTTATCATGGAGTGTGTCACCTACATGACCTATATGCACTCACAGCTTATCATGGAGTGTGTGACTTACATGACCTATACACACTCACAGCTTATCATGGAGTGTGTGACTTACATGACCTATACACACTCACAGCTTATCATGGAGTGTGTGACCTACATGACCTATACGCACTCACAGCTTATCATGGAGTGTGTGACCTACATGACCTGTATGCACTCACAGCTTATTATGGAGTGTGTGACCTACATGACCTATCACACACTCACAGCTTGTCACAGCATATCATGGAGTGTGTGACCTACATGACCTATATGCACTCACAGCTTATTATGGAGTGTGTGACATACATGACCTATCACACACACAGCTTGTCACAGCAGTGGCCAGCTCTGTGTACATGGAGTGTGTGACCTACATGACCTATACACACTCATAGCTTATCATGCTTATCATGGAGTGTGTAACCTACATGACCTATACACACTCACAGCTGCCTCGCCCTTACATCACTACTCCTACCCTGCCTCACCCTTGCATCACTACTCCCACCCTGCCTCACCCGTACATCACTACACCCACCCTGCCTCACCCTTACATCACTACTCTCACCCTTACATCACTACTCCCACCCTGCCTCACCCTTGCATCACTACTCCCACCCTGCCGCACCCTTACATCACTACTCCCACCCTGCCTCGCCGTTACATCACTACTCCCACCCTGCCTCACCCTTACATCACTACTCCCACCCTGCCTCACCCTTACATCACTACTCTCACCCTTACATCACTACTCCCACCCTGCCTCACCCTTGCATCACTACTCCCACCCTGCTGCACCCTTACATCACTACTCCCACCCTGCCTCGCCCTTACATCACTACTCCCACCCTGCCTCACCCTTACATCACTACTCCCACCCTGCCTCGCCCTTACATCACTACTCCCACCCTGCCTCACCCTTACATCACTCCTCCAACCCTGCCTCACCCTTACATCACTACTCCCACCCTGCCTCACCCTTACATCACTACTCCCACCCTGCCTCACCCTTACATCACTACTCCCACCCTGCCTCACCTGTACATCACTACTCCCATCCTGCCTCGCCCTTACATCACTACTCCCACCCTGCCTCGCCCTTACATCACTACTCCCACCCTGCCTCGCCCTTACATCACTACTCCCACCCTGCCTCGCCCTTACATCACTACTCCCACCATGCCTCGCCTGTACATCACTACTCCCACCCTGCCTCGCCCTTACATCACTACTCCCACCCTGCCTCGCCCTTACATCACTACTCCCACCCTGCCTCACCCTTACATCACTACTCCCACCCTGCCTCACCCTTACATCACTACTCCCAT
>CM067375.1:1129663-1154663 GCA_034401795.1 Chaetoderma sp. LZ-2023a | reverse complement strand
AAATGCCCAGTAAATCACGTAACAGATTGTAACTCTTCACTTAACAATATGGCAGATTTTAATCAGGTTTGACTTGAAGGACGCTGTGATGGTAGGCTTCAGAACTTATACGCATCAATATGATTGGTCAATTTGCTTCACGTCTATCTTGTTTTTCTCTAAACTTTCTTGTAAATCACTTAAAAACTATTCATTCATTCAATTTACCAGATTCATATAGAGTTCTATTCATACATTAGGCGGGCTCAAAAACATTTTGCAGCGTCATAGTAAATCAATAGTTACAGATAAGACAAAATTTTATTAACCCTTTCACCGATGAATTCCCCATATCTGATTTTCAAGGCCATCATACAGGAAAACTATTGAATATTTTGAAATTAATTTCACTGGAAGCCGTTGCTGTCTTTAAGCAGTATAAAGTGTAACAAGTGGTTAACAGTCAGAAGAGGTCAGTGGTTAACAGCCGAAGGATGATTTACTAAGGATGATTGCACAGTTATGAAGCGCGAAGCAGTTCACGAGGTGAAGTCACATTTCGTAGACAAACACATAGTCACAATATACAACACAACTTTTCGCTGTGACGACTCATGAAGAAGTGAAGCGGGGGGGGGGGGGGGGGGGCTAGTCACGATAACGATACAATAAGATGAAAATGAAGAAAGAAGAAGCAGGAACATAGTTCTTGGTTCTTATCGCGGCGATGACACATAGGCAGGAGCAGCTGGCTCCTGCAAGGTATAAAAGATAGATAGTCTCGCTCACGTTCCAGGGGCTGGATATCCACTTGAGTTCTTGTTCTAAGGTGCTGAGTAGTCTTTGGTAGCGGGCTGGCAGATAGCTTCCTTGTTAGCTCAGCGCGTTAGCTCTTATCAAATTCTGACAGCCACCATAAGCGGGACCCCAGGTGATGGCTGTCCAACCACTTCACGGAGAGGTGGTATATTTTAGGTTGTTATTTTGCCCTGCTTGATCAGCTGCAGGACATTCCAAAAGTTGGCACAGCTTCTGGCTGCGACGTCAAGTATAGCTGAAGCGCCACAGTTTTGGAGAGCGCTGAGTGATGGGCTGCTCACGGTAGGTGAGAGACCATTGTTAGGCCTCAGCGGCTCAGGCTACTCCAGCCCTTGGTCAGAGCTGTGCCGGTGATGGCGGTATGTCCTCCTTGCTAATGATCAGATCTCTTGGTCAGCTTACAGTTTCTTGGCAGGGACATGTGACTCCTCCCTCTTTCGATGAGTGAATCAGAGGGCTTGTTTACCTCGTTAAGCTGCTTTAATTTCTAATGCACCAAACTCTAGCTTGTGGTTTTAAACCCCCCAGTAGCAGGTTCTGATGTGAACATTTTTTTGTTCTCAAAATATCTCAGTAGTGAGGTACCGTAAAACGATTTCAATGACAGCTTTAGAATCCTGTCGAGGGGATGGTTCCAAAGGTAACTTTCTTTATTTGGTCAATAATTGAGCTGATGGTGGCGATATATCCTTCAGGTCATCTATGGGAGAAATGTACAATCTTAATGTATATCTCGACAGTGAGACATTCGCTATGTATCTATACACTGTATATAGCCGACGCTTGAGTTTCTTCAGCAGTGCATTTGCACTAAATTTGTTGTGCATGCACGACATTGGCAACTTGGAGGATGTACATAGTTATTGTAGGCAGTAATCTCACTGGTTGGTTAATGGCAGCACGAGGTCATGTTAACTTACAAGCGAAGCTACAACTCCATCCGACTACACTGCCCCCTCCAGAAACAATGTCTCCATTGATGACAATTCTTCCGAGAGGAGGATGGAGCAGATAGTAGGTCAAAGTTAATGTGTGAGATGACTACCGCAATCTTGAACAGCAAATGCTGTGAGAAAAGATTTTACCACTTGTATGCCAGAGGAAAGCGGGAGTAGGGTGACAAACCTTTTGGATTTTTACCTGATTTTTTGGCTGTGTTTTAATTTTTTGTTCGGGTATGGTGGGCAGCCGCTTTTATCTTTCTATACATGCATCGGTTTCATTTATTTTTGCCTCACACACATATATATATAAATACAGGTACAAAGTTTTAATCATAGTATTGCGGCGGAATGCAGCTATTTTGGCTGAAATTGTACAATTATAGATTTCAGCCAAGCTACGCTCCGCCGCCAGACAATTTAATGTTTCAATGTACATGGTGATACAGAAATAGAAAACTTATAGAGGTGGCAGGATGCAGTCTCCGACAAGCTCCATATAATTGCGCAGATTGTGATACATGTTGGAAATGGCCTGCAGGTCAGCATCTTGTAATGACTCTACGGTGAAATGACGATGAAAGTACGCTCGCAGTTGGTGTCATACTTCTGTCAAGTTGGCAGGTCCGGCATCTAGCAGGTGCAGGGGCTCATGGGATGGTAGAGTGATGATGGCTAGGCCCCGGCTGTTCCTCGGACTGTGGTGTATGTCTCGCGGATGTTACACAGCAGTTGGCGCCCTCCCGGGCATAAAGCAGTGGTTGTTTCAGTGGATGTTCCAGCGAGTAAAATAGCATCGACATCCGTGGCGGTGCTGAATGGCGTAAGAAAGCTGAGGGCTGAGGCCAGTTGGTTTAGTTGACTGTGATGGTGCTCACTGTGCAGAGATGGGTGGACATCATATTGAAGGTTGAGCTGACCATAGGCGGTTTAAGTCCTAGAGGTGTTAATGCCAGCCTGTTCCACCACTACTGTGGTGATTACTGGTGGCAGGTGGGTCGAACAGACCGGGGCCAGCTAACGCTCCTTCATAGCCATCGATGATGGTCAAACAATTGGGGTGTACAACCATTTCGCAGGAGATGTTTTCTTGTATGGCGAAGGAGAAATTTCCGTGAACCGACGAATCTCCTCTGCTGCGTTCAGATGGGCATCATCCTGAGGCTATGAGGTGGAATAATTTCTGCAGCATAGGCAATGGTGGCTGTTGTGGCGATCAGGCCAGCGGTGGATAGAAGGCACAACCAAATCTACGGTGGTCGAGATGGCCCAGGTGATGATGTCAGCAGAAAAAGGGTCTACTATTGCTAGGAAACCCCAGTCGCTTTCGGGATTTAGGTGATGGGGCCAGCTTTGTCTTGGAGTGATGTCACCTTTTCCACAGGTTTCAACCTTTTGATTACTAAATCCATCTCACGGATGGTGGCCACCGATCGCTTACTTTTTTTGGTCAGGGTCGAGATCCCAAGCAGTTTGCAAGAGGAGGCTTTCTGCTCAGCCACTGACCTCTGAGTGGCCACGTCAGTCAGACGAATGGCACTAATGTCGTGGTCATCAGTTTTCCCATTCTTAGGCCAGCATGCGCTCTGGCTAACAGTCTTTGGCAGGTCCGGCAGTATATCCCTTCATGAGGGTGCACTGACAGGTGATGTGCAGAAAGATCATTACGTCTAGTACACATCTTGTTCATGTTACCCGGTTCTTTGCAAACATAGGGCCATATGATGGTGGTGTTGCTAGTGTGTGCCATGGCGATCGGGTGTAGAATTTAGGATGACACACAACCTTATATAGTGGGCAGATTAATCTGAGTCTGCAGGTGGCCATGCGATACGATTGATGCTGATGAACTGTTTAGTATCTGTTTATGGCCTGTTATGCCCAATTTCCTATAAGGCTTAATCGTTGCTGAGGCGGGAAGTGGCTGGAGGTGCATATTGTTTATCCATGTTTGCTATAATGGTGAATTTCTTACAAGTTTCCTGTTTTTAACTTGTAAAGACGCAGAGACTAATACAAATTATTTTCAAATATATTCTCAGCATTATACATGTAAGGGTGTTATAAGAATATATATGTACAACCGACTGTTCTATTGTACAAGAGGCCCAAGGGCCTGTGGCGCTCACCTGGACCATTGACATTTAAACCATTTGCATTTAAATAGACATGAAGGAGGATTTTCAGAAAATCCAAGATGGCCAACAAAAAAATGACCAATCAAGATACTCGTTTAATATGTTGAAGCCTACTGACATAGGATCGTTCTACCAAAGTTTTGTTGAAATCTGGCTATTTATTGAAGGAGTACCATATTTAAATGGTTATGGAAAACTTTCAGAAAATCACAAATGATTGCTAAAACATTGACCTATCAAAATTCTGAATAGAATTTCTAGAGGCTACAACAATAGGATCCTTCCAGCCAAATTTGGTTGAAATTGCCCAAGCGATTAATGAGGCGTAGCATTTTATATGAATCCCCCAACAGACCCCCCTTTAGTGGGTTGGTCTGTAGTTTTATTAACCACTATAAAAACATACTTACCGTTCAATCACTACTTGCTAAATCAAACTATCTGCATTTAGCTACCAGAATAAGATTTTTATGCTCGTTTACATACTCCCTTATGCCTTTATCATCACCATGCATACCCAACCAGGCTACTTGTAAGGTAACCCCCAGCATAAGCCTCAGTATAGACTGGCACCAGTCCTTGGAGCAATCAAAAGCACACCAATTGAAGAAATGGAAAAGACTGCTGATTTGCAACCACTGGAGGAGAGAAGATGCTTAAAGATTCTCATAGAAGGTGAAAAGTCTAAAAGATTACCGAATCATCCACTCCATCAGATCCTCCAAGGAAAAACCAAGAACCAGCTCAAAAGGAAAAGTCTGAATCATCTCATTAGATACCTACTAAAGATTCATAGCTCCACCATTGGATCTGCTTGCGAAGCAGTTGAACTAATCTCACTGGAAGACTGGCTACAAGAACAAGCAAATCTCGACATACGCACAAAGGTGCCTGGTATCTCATCCAAAGAACAAAGCCCTGTTGAGATGAAGATCCTGACATTAAGATGCTTGATGACCAGTACCCAAACAGTATTTGGACACAAGTCTACACAGATGGTTCTTCCGACGAAGCGATCCGAAATGGAGGTAGTGGTGTTTTCATCAAACACATAGATGGCAGAACAGACACAGTATCTATCCCTGCAGGAGACAGGTGCACTAACTCTCATGCTGAAGTACGAGCTCTGCTAGCAGTTAGTCAAAACATCAAGTCTATGCAAAGCTGTCCAGCTATTGTTGTGTTGCTGACTGATTCGCTTTCTACTCTTCAAGCACTGGACTCTGAAAAGCCCGAAAATATATCAAAGATCTAAAACATTCTCTTTGTACCTTGAGCAAACAAACAGATCTGAAACTTCAATGGATTCCAGCCCACTGTGACGTATCTGGCAATGAACAAGCTGACCTACTAGCCAAAAATGGCAGCAGACTCCCACAACCAACCACTGCCACTTCATACCAGGAAATTAAAACCCTCTTGAAGTCCTCCTTCAAGTCCACATGGAGACAAAGAAACCAAGGCCATGATCCATTGAAAGATTCCATCAACACGCTCGACAGAAAACAACAGACACAGATCTTTAGGCTCAGGACTGGACATTGTCACCTCAGAGCACATCTGAAGAGAATCGCAAGAGTAGACTGCTCTTTGCTCATGTGGAACAGCAGATCAAACACCAGAACACGTACTTCAACATTGCCCCTGTTTTGCTGCAGCATGTGAAGAGGTGTGGCCCAGTGGCGAAAGCATTGAAACCAAACTCTGGGGATCTGGAGACGACCTGAGGCTGACCACCCTCTTTGTCAGCACCACCGGACTGGAAGTCTAAACACAGCCATGGAACGCAGAAGAGACTGGCATCAGTCTGTACTCACTCCATGGTGACGCCTAGATTCACTTTTCTAAATTTAAGTGCCATACATCCTGACTAGATTCTCAAATCTTTACCCTGTTGGGTGGCTGAGGCTGGGTCGTAGTGATTGAATGGTAAGTATGTTTTTATAGTGGTTAATAAAACTACAGACCAACACACTAAAGGGGGGTCTGTTGGGGGTTGTTATTACACCACAAAAACATCTTGACCATTCAATCACTACTTGCTAAACTTGTAGATTTGGTCAGTGCCCTACTGTGAACCCATGGTGGGTGGAGATTTGAGAATCCATAAGCAAGGAAAAAATCAAACAAAACGCACCCAAATGTTAATGACATAACATAATGGTGCATCTTAATTAATCACACAGTGATTATCAACAAGGATTTCTTTAAACTTAAATAAATAAATAAAAACCAAAGAAAGACTCTCACCATTTCACGCAGAAGAGCAGTCTTAACAAAAATGGTGGAGTGTGCTTGGTAAATGGTCTTAAGCCTTTTTAGATAGAATCAAGATATATCTAAAAAAGGGTGCCGCTGCACTCTGATTTTTAAATAAAAAGGAGGTAAAAGTAGACTTGGATTTCCATCCTGCTACTAGCATTTCCTCAACTAAAAATGAGCCAGCGAAAAGCGAAAGAGGAAGCCCTTCCTCGAACTTCATGAGCTTAAATGTGAGAAAGATTAATATGATCAGAAGAAGCAATCTCAAAACACCAGTCTCACAAATTCATCTGGCAATATAGGCCTTAGAGACTGGACTGACTACCTCCTCATACAGAACCCATAAATGGGATGGATTGGATCTCTTAAAATCAGTACGACACTTGAAAACTTTTAAAGCTCTGACAGGACACCAAAGTCTGTCAGACGGTGAAAAGGAAGTTAAAGATTTTTAAATAATTGGTTTAGCTGAAAGACGGTTAGATTGGGTTTTTGATAAAAAATCCATTCTAGTATATAAGACTAGACCGTCCCCAGATTAAAAAACCTGTCCTTCTCGGCAGAAAAAGCATGAAATTATGGATCGTGTTCTAAGAAGCAAATGCAACCCAAAAAACAGAATTAAAGTTGCAAGGTTCATGCTAATAGAAGAGAAAGGTTCAAAGTGATGGCCTGCCCAAAAACCTGAAGAACCATAGCCAGATTCCAGGAGGGCAAAGGTTTAGCTATTGGAGGACGAATATTGCATAAACCTCTAATGAAACCATAACGAACCTTTGTATCATTAACATCAACATTCATCAGACAAAGAAGCGATGATGCCAAAGAAAATCTATAACCTCTTACAGTGTTATCAGACAAATATAAGATAAGGAGTCAAAGAGATAAGAAGTAGTCGGGTCGGGATTAAAATTCTTCTTCTTTTCGATCACTGGTATCACACTTGGAGAGCTGTTCTCAAGATGGGGATTAAAGTGATACCACCTCTGCGATCCGTGGCCCCCACCACCCTCTCAAGCCCTGGGGCATAGGGTTGTTGAGACATGTCGTGGTTGGTGTATGCCTCTAGATGGAGATGGGAGCTATGCCCCCAGGGATTGAGAGGGTGGTGGGGGCTACCACGGATCACTGAATGGCTGCCAGTTGAGGGAGGTAGTATCATTTTAATTCTGACCCTACTACTACCACACATAATAGGGTCTGAACGCCCATTTAGAGACAAGCATCCACAGTGATATACACCACTGATCGCCTTGTGATCAACCACACATAATAGGGTCTGAACGCCCATTTAGAGACAAGCATCCACAGTGATATACAGACGCCATCCAGACCAAGATGGAACAGAACCTTGATCAGTTTATCCAACTGTTCGTGGATGCCCCATGACAGCCCAGCCTGGGATGGCTGCAGAACAAGGCAACAATGGTAGGCGGCTCCGAACTGGCTGCCATCATGGGGTGGAACCCCTACTCAAGCTTCTGGGCCAGAAGTGCGGGGTCAAGACCTGGAGCGGCAGCAGCATGGCGTGCTGGTGGGGGTCTCTCTTTAGGGCCATGAGCGCGCGCCTGCTCGAGATCGACTGCGGGACAAGCGCGCGGGGCACCGACATCCACATCGACGCCAGGTGGCTGGGCTACTGGATACATGCCAACAGCCCCGACGGCTACTGTCTACTCAACCTGGTGCGGCAACATGACTCCGACGAGGGGTGGCAAATCCTGTACACCAACCTGGAGGTCGACGACAAGGAGTACGAAGTCCAAACACTGGTGGTACTTTTGGAGTTCAAGGCCCCCTACAGCCGGCGCCCCAAAGGAGACATACCCCGCTACTACCTGCCACAGGTCTGGTCGGGCCTCGAGCTCCCATCTCCATCTAGAGGCATACACCAACCACGACATGTCTCAACAACCCTATGCCCCAGGGCTTGAGAGGGTGGTGGGGGCCACAGATCGCCAAACGGCTGCCAGTTGATGGAGGTGGTATCATTTTAATCCCGACCCTACTACTTAAGATAAAATATCTAACACTTGGGAAAATGAAAACAGTATCTGTAAAGAGACCATGGTCTGCACACCATTCTCCAAATATTTTAAGACAGCCTTGAAAACTCTGCGGGTTGACTCCCTCCTGGCAGAATCGATGATTTCCTGAGAACTCGCAGAAATTTACATCTCAGGGATTGAACAGATGAAACTCTCCAAGGAAACCGACTGTAAATTCCTGAGACTGAATACACATTTCCCTGAGACAGAAGGTCCGGGGAGACTGGAAGAAGACAAGGGAAGACTACCCGGAGACTGAGGAAATCTGCAATCCAGATCCACTTTGGCCAAAAGGGAGCTATCAGAAGAACTTCTAAGATCTGATCCCTGACCTTCCTCAAGATCAAAGAAATCAGGAATGTTGGAGGAGATGCATAATCTAACATTCCTATCCAGGACTGAAACAGGGCGTCCACCGCCAATGCCTGATTGTCTGGAAAAGTGGGCATGCAAGAGGAAATCCTGGCATTCAGACAGTTCACAAGAAGATCTATGTGGGAACGATCCCTAAGGTTGAAAATTGCTTAGACAACCGACCTCTTAAACTGCCACTCTGTACAGGAAATCCCAGACCGTTCCCCCTCCTCATAGGAAGCGACTGTGAAAATAATCACCTGAGGAGAAAACTTGACCAAAGGACCACCCAACAGAATCAGAAACGATCCTTCCAATAAACTAGAAGGGAAAACAAGTTTCTCTGATTGGAATCTGAAGGTAATATAGTGAACCGACTGAAGCCACAAGGACATTAAGTACATTGGAAAAGTCTTCTCATCAGCGCCTCCCTAGGAATGATACTCTTGACTCTGACCATAAATCTTATCACCTTGAAAAAGCAATTAGCTCTGACCATGGAGAAGGAAGACAGAAAATCCATCCCTACTAAGATGGCTTCCACTCTTAGGTCTAAAGGGAAAAAACAAGACCCCGAGCTAGATAGAATAAAAATGTCTAGGTGGGGGAAAAGCAGAGCGGGAATTAAACTAGACTTCTAGAGATTTAAAATCCAACATAGGCTGCATGCCAGGCTGCAGATCTCTGGAATGATACTGATAGAATTAATAAAGACTCTGCTTAAACTAGCCAATCGTCTATATAAACGTGAATGTGAATAGAACGACAGTAAAATATTCCTGCCACGGCTAACCCTAGACGAGTGAAGAAAAAAGGGGGCCGTGGACAGACCGAAGGGCAATGCTCAAAAAGCCATAGCCAACATGGGAGAACGAATCTCAAGAACTGAAGGCATGAAGGGTGGATGGGAACATGTAGAAAGACGTCCTAAGTCTCTATGGAAGAGAACCACAAGCCCAGATTCAGACTGGCGATAATCTGAGGTATGGCCTCCATCTAGATTTTTGGAGATAAGATAAGAAGAATTAACCTCTTCAGATGATGATCGGACGCCATCCACCCAACTTCTTGGGGTTCCCTAGTGGAACATTTTCTAAGCCCTTCTTAGAATCATCTACTCCAACTAATTCTCTAGGGCTCCCATCTTCACCGGGAAGGAAGGAAACTGAGTCCACCTAGAAAGGAAGGACAGAGGAGGATGAAAAATCCAGGAAGGTGCGAAAAAAACCCCAGCGAGGATCTATAATCCAGGGGACCTGAACGAGGGCTTACCAAGTCTTCCAAAAACAGAGACAGGCGCCCTCCTACTAGCACACTGGGAGAAAAGGGGAGCACCAACGGATCCAAAGGCAATGGAAGGGATAAAATAGGAAAAAGAGAAAAGGAATAGGCCTACCCAGGCCACAACCATCCCTGGCTTCAGACGCTTTTACTCTGAAAACTTTAAAGGAACGACCTCTATGACAGGATCAAGGTCCACAGAAAAAAGACTAGCCCTTCTCACCTGAGAAGAAGTGGACTGCCAGACTTGGGATCTAGGACAATGAGCAAAAAAAAAGGAGTCAGATCGATCCTCCTCCTCGGATCAGACTTTAGAACCTGAAGACAGAGAAGAATGAGTAATTATCCTAGAAGGATAGGCGCCAAACTCATCAGGCCTAAGACTCTTCCTCAATGGAAGGATTAAAGAGGACTCTTAACAGAAGAGCCTCTCTACACAGAAGGCTTCAAAACAGAAGTATGAACTCGAAGATCCCTTGGCGGATCTAAGACTGACAGATTCAGCCCGAAGAATATGGAAGAAGATTGACCAAAAATATCGAGGCCAAATGGAGAAATTGATATAAGAATACTCCTAAGCATAATCAAAATATTAATATCGGATGGCTTTCTAGGTCTTTTCTTAAAGGCAACGAAGCTGAACAAACTACAAACTGAGTTCAAAGAGCCTCTAAAGACGGTGGATAGAGAATTTCTAAGAACCTGAGGAGGGACTCTGATCACCTCTCTCTCCAGCGCCTAAAGAATATCTTCCGAAATAAGAGCTAGAAAAATGGCTGATATAATCAGTGCCTTACATACAGATTCCCAACTAAAAAGATCCGAAGAAGACTCAACCATAGCGAAATCCTTCAAACTAGAAATAGACTGAAAGAACACTAGGAGAACAAGAAAAAGTGACAGACGAAAAAAACCTCATCCTGAAGAGGAAGAGAGAGAGAGAGAGAGAGAGAAGAAGCTATCCACTGATGAGCCGAGGACCAATCATCCGAAGAGGCCCTGATCGGGTAAAACCTCCTCAGATCCCTGACCTCGACTGATCCAGGAATAGAATCTAGAGACAATAGAAAAGACTAGCGGAAACAGAAGAGCGATTGAGCAAGGAATCCCAGATTACAGAAAACAAAGAGAACACTAAGCTAGAGATAACAAATAGAAAACTATTTTTTTAGAAAGACACAATTGGATCTAGACGAACAAAGATGAAGAAGAAGTGGAAGAATAAGAAAGAAGAGAATTAGACGGAACAGAGGAGGAAAAAGAAGATGAAAAAAGAAAAGGTGATACGAGGAAGCAAAACTAGGATAAACAGAAGGAAAGTGAGAAAGCCAGCAAAGGAAGGATGGTCAAAGAATGAGACAGAGAGAACACTAGGAGAACAAGAAAAGTGAGAGATGAGAAAAAACCTCATTCTGAAGAGGAAGAGAGAGAGAGAGACAAGAAGCCATCCATTGATGAGCCGAGGACCAATCATCAGAAAAGGCCCTGATCGGGTAAAACCTCATCAGATTCCTGACCTCTACTGATCCAGGAATAGAATCTAGAGAAGAGAAAAGACCAGCGGAAAAAGAAGAGCGATTGAGCGAGGAATCACAGATTACAGAAAACAAATAGAAGACTAAACCAGAGACAACAAATAGAAATCTAGTTCCTTAGAAAGGAAAACAGACACAATAGGATATAGAAAAACAAAGGTGAAGAAGAAGTGCAAGAATAAGAAGGAATAGAAGATTTGAAAGAACAGAGGAGGAAAAAGAGGAGGAAAAAGAAGATGAAAAAGGAAGACATGATACGTAGAAACAAGACTAGTATAAACAGAAAAAGGAAAGTGAGGAACCCCCGAGGAGGGATAACCAAAGAATAAAAAAGAGAGAAGATTGGGAAAACAAGACTAAAGAAAATTTCTAGCAGACATAGCATAAGAGAAAAGTACGAAGAATAGCATGAAACAAATTGAGTCAGAACTAAGGAATTATTATTAGAAGAATAATCTGAACGATCAGGCGATTCATAACCATAAGCTCGAAAATAACTCCCGGAAAGAGAATCAGTAAAAACTGATAAACTGGAAATGGAATTAGGATACTTAGCTGGCTCTAACAGACCCGGACAGCGCCTCTCAAACCGGAAGTGGAAGCACTACTACCAGAAATAGATACAACGAAACCGGAACCAGAAAAGGAAGTTGGACGCTTAGCCGGATCTAACAGACCTGGAAAAGTACCTCTCATACCAGAAGTGGAAGCACTACTACCGGAAACAGATATAACAAAACCGGAACCGGAAACGGAAGTAGGATGCTTAGCAGTATCTAACAGACCCGGAAAAGCACCTCTCCTACCGGAAGCGGATACATACTCGGAAACGGAAAAACTGGAACCGGAAATTGAAGACGGAAGCTTGACCAGATCTAACCAACCAGGAAAGCACCTCTCAAACCAGAAGCAGCAACACTACTACCGGAAGCTGAAGCAAAATAACCGGAACCAGAAATAAATAACAGATGCTTTGCCGGATTTAACAGACCCGGAAAATCATCTCTCCTACCAGAAGCAGATACACTACTACCGGAAACGGAAGCGGAACAAACAAGAACCGGAAATTGATAACAGATGCTTGGCCGCATCTAACAGACTCGAAAAAGCACTACTCATACTGGAAGCAGATACACTACTACCGGAAACGGAACAAATTGGAACCGGAAATTGAAAACAGATGCTTGGCCAGATCTAACAGACCCGGAAAATCATCTCTCCTACCGGAAGCAGATACACTACTACCGGAAATGGAAGCGGAACAAACCGGAACCGGAAATTGATAACAGATGCTTGGCCGGATCTAACAGACCCGGAAGATCATCTCTCCTACTGGAAGCAGATACACTACTACCGGAAACGGAAGTGGAAAAAAACGGAACCGGAAAATATAAGAAGAAACAGCCAGATGAAAATGAGACTCCGAATGTCCAGCCAAGCCAAAACAATCACAGAGCTCATATCCGGATGCCCGGTTAAACCAGAAGATAATCCAGATTTAGAACCCGCTTGCCCGGACAAGCCAGGAGCAATAACGGGAGCGGACATAGAGATCGAAGATCTCTTTACATAACTGGCTTTACCTTGCATGGGATGAATTATCGGTAACTTCCGTCACCGACGCCACTGCATGAGGGTAATGCACCCCCTCAAGACGTATGTGGTCTTTAGATTGAGACTTACCAGAAGCCAAATTACAGGCTTTTTCTGAAACCCTTAGCCTTAGGCTACGTAGGACGTAATTCTTGCCTGGTCGTGAAAGACGTGGGATTCCCCCATTTGTGAAAATGGGCGCAAGAATTACGCCTATCGTCTTAATCAGACTAATCCTCAATATAAACACGGAAATAGAGGATATCCGCTCATCTAGAGATTATGTAAAAACATACTTAATAAGAGATCTCTAAACATGGTAATCCGCTAAAGAAACAAAACCTCTATCCAAGAGACAAAGTAACGGATTTGAAAATCTCACTGAAAGACCAAGAATTTCACGAAGTTTCGTAAGATATTTTTATGTAGGCATTAATAGAATAAATGAGCGAGTACTAAGGGGTTTTATTTTAAAGCATGGTTTGATTGATGATAGTAAAATAGGCATGGATTGTAATACCTAGAAAACTGGAGTATTTGACATGAAAACCAGTAACTCATAAACCAGAGTTAAAAACCCCCAAAATGCCACGAAGTATACAATCGACATATTAGGGAGAATAGAGTTTATTATAGACATGATTCCTGTATCAGAAACTCTTAAATATGTAGCTGAACTTCAGCGAAAAGCTATAAAAACTTAAGCTGGATAGCAGGCCGACTGTTCTGCTTGCAGAATATTTGAAAAGTGAATCTGTTTCCCATTTGGGATTTGTTGCGCATGCGCGAAATGGGATTTGTTGCGCATGCACGGGCACGCTTAGTGTCAGGCGTCACCAAGGAGTGAGTACAGACTGGTGCCAGTCTATACTGAGGCTTATGCTGGGGGTTACCTTACCAGTAGCCTGGCTAAGGGTATGCATGGTGATGATAAAGGCTTAAGAGAGTATGTAAGCGAGCATAAAAATCTTATTCTGGTAGCTAAATGCAGATAATTTGATTTAGCAAGTAGTGATTGAATGGTCAAGATGTTTTTGTGGTGTAATAACAACCCCATTTATCGGAAAATCCAAGCTGGCCACCATCAAAATCAAGCCATAAAAATTGTGTATACATAATCTGAAACTTAATGGCCTAGGTTTCTTCCAGCTGAGTTTGGTTGAAATTGGCCAAGCGGTTAATGATTAGTAGCCTTTTAACTGATTTCCCAAAATGTTCAGAAAATCCAAGATGGCTGCCTGAAAAATCTAAATTCTGTATACAAGTTCTGAAGTCTACTTCCCTAGATTCATTCCAGCCAGTCTGGTTGGAATTGACCAAGCAGTTAACGAGTAGCGTTTTAAATGATTTTCAGCCATTTTTCGGAAAATTCAAGATGGCCACAGAACAAAGTGACCAATCAAAATTCTGTATACAAGCTCCGAAGCATACCACTTTCGGTTCCTTCCAACCGAGTTTGCTTGAACTCGTTCAAGCTGTTAATGAGGAGTAGCCTTTTAACTGATTTGCAGAAATTTTCAGGAAATCCAAGATGGTCGCCGGAAAAACTGAGCAATCAAAATTCAATTCAATTCAAATATTTTTAATTTTATAGTAGCATTTCACATTTATATTACAAAGGACAGGTAGTCCATCAAAGGCAAAGCTTATGTGGTGATGGACCCCTAACATATATTAGACAAAGAGACATTACAACATTAAATTACTGTACATATTACAAATAACAACACTACACGTAACGCACACAAAACCATAATTAAGTTACTAGTAGTTAATTATAATAATATAAGATGTGGATTTTTTCCACTTGCACCCACAGTACATATGCATTATTTTTAAATTTTTAACATTTAGTGCTAGAAGATCTGCAGTTTTAAGTTGTTAGAGGTAATGGAGAGAGGGTTGGGAGGTGGGGGGGGGCATTCATCAAGCTTAAAGACAGTATGTGATGTATTATTATTATTATTATTATTATTATTATTATTATTATTATTATTATTATTGTTATTATTATTATTATTATTATTATTATTATTGATACTAATATAGTCTAAGATGAGCCATAATCTATGATGAGCCATGGTGGTAGTGATCTTCCTAAAATTAATGAGATTGGTAAATCCATCAGACTTCCACAGCCATACTCCCTCCTCAGGTGTTCTTCTAAAGTGGTCTACCTATGGGTGATTAACCCTTTCCCTGATGAGTATCCTATATGATCACTCAAGTCCAGAGGCAACAATTTATGAAAGCTGTTGAATATTTTGAAATTACTCTGACTGGGAGCTGACAGACGAACACTACAAACACTAAATTACATGTTTCGAAGGATCCAACTATTGCACATTACAAATATAAATATATAAATAATAGATGGCTTTGGTTACTATAAAAATACACAGACATACATCCTTCCATTTACATCCACAGCTAACAATATGATTCCAGTCAGACCAAATTCAAACACCCAACAGAACTAGATGCGTATCATAAGCAATTAATTTTGTCAAGGACTCATCAGCGAAAGGGTTAGTAGGCTTCTATAATAATTGTCTTGAGGTTCTTTCTGTATGATTTCTTGGTGATAATCTGTGTGCGGATGTCTGTTTCTGTGTTGTTCCATAGGGGTATTGCTTTTGTTGATGGCTTTTGTCTGGAGGCTTCTGTGCGGCAGAAGGTTGTATGCAGATTTTTTCGTGATCGTGTGTTATGTGAGTGCATGTCTTCATTATTCTTGAAGAGGTTTAATAATGGGGTTAGTAGATTATTGTCATAGAAGTCTCTGAGGATGGAATATATACACCTGTGCAAAAGTTAAGCACCACCCTATTTTTACGCACATGCGAGGGTATATTCATGTGCTATGAAGAAAGCAATAGCATAAACATTTATGTACCCATCCATCTTAGTGCAAGAGGTAATAATGCAACTAGAGGAATGCTGATTATGATGGTGGGGAAACACTGTATGTTTTTGTTTGAACTTGAAAACGAGGCCTGAATATGGTTACGTTGACACAACTGACAACTATTGCCCTACAGTTGACACACGTGGCTAGATTGTCATTAATGGTGTCTGAAAACGAAGTTTAACATCTGTGCACGAGTTTGAGACTGTCATTATTAATACCGGGTATATCCACCTTGTGCCTGGATGACGGCCTGGACACGACGTCTCATGCTGGTCACCAACCGACTGATACGCCATTGTGGTATTCGTTGCCATTCAAGATGGAGTGCGTCTGTTAATTCCTGTAGGTTCTGCACAGGAGGATCCCTCCTTCTCACCATGTTTCCCAGAATGTCCCAGATATGCTCAATAGGGTTCATGTCAGGGCTCCTTGCTGGCCATGGTAGGGTTTCGATGGCATTCTGGCGGAGGTATTCATGCACAGCTCTAGCACGATGTGGTCGGGCGTTGTCATCCATGAATATAGGGTGGGTTCCAGGTGCATGATTTACAAAATGAGGGACCACAACTCTATCCAGTATGGAATCCTGATATCTTTGTCCATTTAGTGTTCCAGGTACAGTCAACAGACTAAACTTACAATCAAATGAGATGCACCCCCATATCATAACGGAACCTCCACCAAATGGAACTTCTTCCATGATGTTTCACACGATCACTTAACCTTCGTCTTGCCATAGCGGTTCAGAATCAAGAGCTAATTCTCTCTGTACAAATAAACCACGGTCATGAACACAAAATTCCTAATCTTGTCGCCTAAATCTGTATGTAATGTTCTACACCTCAAACTGGACTTTTACATAACTGAACACGTGTGCTGTTTCCCGCCACGCACGGACATCAAGCGGCGTGAAGTCATGCATGCATGTGCATTTCGTACTTGGAATTATGTCAGCTAACGCGGGGACAAAAAGTATGGCAGCCTAGTTGTACCATCATGTTTCTACGTTCTATTGTTTTTGCTGGTGCTTAACTTTTGCACAGGTGTATAGTTGGAGCTTTCCTATATCTTCAAGCTTCAATAGATTTTCTGTTTTAAAAACATTTTGACCCGCTGTTGGTTGTGAAAATATCTTTATAACATTTTTCTGAAGTGTCTTTAATTTTTATAGTTTTGATGAGTAAGTGTTAGTCCAAATAGTGTTGCAGTATGTGATTTGCGGTAATATTAACATGCTATATAGCGTTTTTATAAGGTGCTTTGGTAAGTAGCTTTTTAGTCGACGCATAATACCAATGTTCTTTGCAACCTTTGATGTTACAATTTGTATATGTTTCTCCCATGTGAGTTTCTTGTCCAAATAGACACCTAAGAATTTTGCAAATTGTGCCTCACATATTTCTTGATTATCTACATAAATTTTAGGGAGATCAGTAATTTTCATTTTTTTATTTGTGAATATGATATAATTTGTTTTTGCAACATTGAGCGATAATTTGTTAACCTTTAATTCTGTATACAAGTTCTGAAAGCTACCAGCCTTGTATCCTTCCAGCTAAGTCTGGTTGAAATTGCTCAAGCAGTTAATGAGGAGTAACATTTTAAATGATTTACCACCATTTTTCGGAAAAGGCAAGATGGACAATCAAAATTCTGCATAGAAGTTCTGAAGCATACTACGCTAGGGTTCTTCCATCTGCGTTTGATTGACATCTGCCATGTGTTTATCGAGGAGGCGGCTTTTAAGTGATTTCTGGTAATTTTCAGAAAATCCAAGATGGCTGCAGGAAAAATTGACCAATCAAAATTCTGAGTTCTGAACCATACCAGCATACTATACTCCCAGCTAAGTCTGGTTGAAATTTCCTAGCAGTTAATGAGTAGCGTCTTAAACAATTTTCTGCAATATTTTGGAAATTTCAAGATGGCCAGCGAAAAATTGACCAATCAAAATTCTCTATACAAGTTCTGAAGCATACTATGCTAGGGTTCTTCCATCCGAGTTTGATTGAAATCGGCCCAGTGGTTGTCGGAGAGTAGATGTTTAAGTGATTTCCACAAATTTTCAGAAAATCCAAGATAGTCACTGGAAAAATTGACCAATCAAAATTCTGTACACGAGTTCTGAACCATACCAGCATATCATACTCCCAGCTGAGTCTGGTTGAAATTGCCCCAGCGGTTAATGAGGAGTAGCATTTTAAACAATTTTCTGCCATTTTTCAGAAATTTCAAGATGGCCGCTGAAAAAATTAACCAATCAGAATTCTGTATATAACGTCTAAAGCGTACCCCAATAGGATCATTCATGTCGGATTAATTTGAAATCCGACAAGAGGTTAACGTGGAGTAGCGTTTTTAAGCAAAAGTTAACGGATGCCTGACGAATGGACAGATGGACGACGGATGGTCGCCATGGCATAAGCTCACTTGGCCATTCTGGACAGGTGAGCTAAAAATCAGTTTGTTAGGAGACCGGGAAGTAAATGGGACAAAATAACTATTTTGTTAGTGTATTCACTATCGAGGACACACAAAATATTCCACCGCGTGCTAGTATACAATTCCAAACAACCCTTGACAACACATCCTTCACTATAGATGATGTCCAAATAAACATACCCGTACAGAAATTTAAGCGTGCGATAAGCGAACGATGTTAGCTTGCAGTGTTAGTTCACACAAGTTATCCATAAGCACACAGTGTTAGCTTGCGCAAGCACACGATAAGCTCGTATTTGAAACATCGCGAGATTGCCCGAGCTTGCACAAACATAACATTTGCCTACCCACGTGCTCCCGCAACCTTAAGCGCGCACTCCCGCAACCTCGCGCACGCTTAACCACACGCTCCCGCAACCTTGTGCACACTTAACCACGCGCCCCACAATCTCACGCACGCTTGATTGCGCGTTCCTGCAACCTCACACACGCTTGACAGCGTGCTCCCGCAACCTTGCGCATGCTTAACCGCGTGCTCCCGCAACCTCGCGCACACTTAACCGTGCACTCCTGCAACCTCGCGAGATTGCACGAGCTTGCACAAACATAACATCTGCCTACCCGCGTGCTCCCACAACCTTAAGCGCGCACTCGTGCAACCTTGCGCATGCTTAACCACGCGCCCCGCAATCTCGCACACGCTTGACCGCACGTTCCCGCAACCGCGCACATGCTTGACCACGTGCTCCCGCAACATTGCGCATGCTTAACCGCGCGCTCCCGCAACATTGCGCATGCTTAACCGCGCGCTCCCGCAACCTCGCGCACACTTAACCGTGCACTCCTGCAACCTCGCGTACATCGCGAGATTGCACAAACATAACATCTGCCTACCCGTGTGCTCCCACAACCTTAAGCGTGCTATCCTGCAACCTCGCGCATGCTTAACTGCGCGCTCACGCAAACTCGTGCACATTTAACCGCGTTTCCTGCAATCTCACGCACGCTTGACCACGTGCTCCCGCAACCTCACGCTTGCTTGACCGCATGCTCCCGCAATCTCGCGCATGCTTAACCGCACGCCCCTGCAACCTCGCGCACACTTAACCGTGCACTCCTGCAACCTCGCGCATGCTTAAACGCGCGCACCTGCAACCTCACGCATGCTTAAGCACGCACTCCCGCAACTTCGCGCACACTTAACCTTAATTAGCGATGGTAATCTTTTTTGACAGGCTCCAGGTGAGTTAATAATGGATATCAGATATATAATTTCAGCAATGCATTAACGCTGTACGATACCCTGTTTGATATGTTTGCTATTAATGGCCATAAAGGCCAAAAACCAGCCTCTGCTATGGTCTTGTGGAATGTCCATTGACAGGCCAAGGGAATACATTTACCACTGGAATGTTACTGGCTCGATGACCCAGCCAGTCATTCATTTTACTGACAAATTTTTTAAAATTGTGTTCTTGGCCTATAAATGTGCATTCAATCAGCAGGTATTTAAATTTTCTTGACCAAATATGACCAATAAATGGTTAACCAGAGATTGTTAAAATATCACATGCATGTATTAAAAGAAGGCCAGAGTGGTCACTGCTTTGCTATATAGTATAGAGCTTAAGAAGTTGTACCAAAACTGGTATCTGTCAATAAATTGCAGCAAATCAACAAGATACATACCTCCCAAGACAGCTATTTCCATTTTAAGGTTACTAGTGCTAAGCATTCTATTTAACAGTTATATCACACTTTTCAAAATAGTAAATTCTGTATCCATAACTCATAAATGTAACCCATGCATATACTAATACTCAACACACTGGATTTCTTCAGACAAAGCCTTAAATTTCCCGCCAATTTTAGCAGGTCGGCCAATTTTAGCAGGTCATGGCCAGCTCAACTCAGCTCGGAATTATATTACCTAAAACCAATGTTTACACTAAAACAAACAATACAAGATGAGGATTTAATTTAACTGATTATCTATTTATTGTACTTAACCAATTAAATCATTTGGGGAGTGGCAGACTCAGCTACAAAGGCTATAATAGGATGTTCTTTTGTTGACAGGTATTTCTCAGACTTGGTGTGTTCGAGGACAGACAACAGAATGATATTTGTTCATGGACAGATGATGTGCTAGCTACACGCTGTGAGAGAAATACCTGTCAAGTGGATGATACCAGATTAATAACTTAAGTCTGAAAAGCTACTTGGACCTGTGAGGATATGAGCAGCTATACAGTTAGATGGTTCTGTACAGCCTTTTACTAGACGAAAGTTTGGCCACCTAAAGTATGCATTAAGATGGCTTGTGATTACGAGATGATTCTAGCTCCAGATAATTTTTCTTAGCAACTCTGTGCCACTGTGCAGTGAGCTGGTTCTGCACAGCCTCACAGAGTCGGAGGCTGAGTAACTGACTGGGTATGCAGTGAGATGGTTCTGCATTTATGATGAATTGAAAGCTGAATCGGTTCCATCATGCAACTGGGCAGTGAGATGGTTCTGCCAGTCTCAGACGAGCCGAACCCTTATCCACCAGGAGTCATAGATTTGTGTAGTGAGATGGTTCTGCACTAGTATAAACAGAGCTATTAGACCTAGAAACTAAGCCTGCCTTTTAGATTAATAGCAGAATTTTTGGGTCATTTAAGATGAATCTTCACATAACAGAGATTCAGAATTAAATACTGCCCTAACTACTGGCCAATGTACTGAATCTGCCAACCTAACACTACATACACAGCGATGATACGGAAACATCTGTAAACCTTAAATTATTGCCTTTCTTTATACATGTATGCACAGACTGAACGAGAAAATGGTGTTAGTTTGCGCGAGTTTGCACAAGCTCGCGTGAGTTTGTGCAAGTTTGCATGAGTTCGCATGACCTAACATGAAAATGAAGTGTGCTTGGGCGAGCTCGCGAAAAAATAATGGTTAGCTCCCACAAGGTTGCGCCAGCTCACTGCAAACTTTCGGAAGGTTGCAGCGAGCATGCGCAAGGTTA
This sequence comes from Chaetoderma sp. LZ-2023a, assembly GCA_034401795.1. Lineage (NCBI taxonomy): Eukaryota > Metazoa > Mollusca > Caudofoveata > Chaetodermatida > Chaetodermatidae > Chaetoderma > Chaetoderma sp. LZ-2023a. The sequence goes on along the minus strand of CM067375.1, from coordinate 1,133,338 downwards.
CGGCGAGCTTGTGCAAGGTTGCGGTAAGCTTGTGCAAGCTCACAGCGAGCTGCCGCAAGCTCACGTAATCTAAAATTCTTACCGCACGCTTGGCGCATGCTTGCCGCATGCTTAAATTTCTGTAAGGGTACAGTCACTAAAGGTGAATAACTCACCAGGATCTGACCAGATACATCCAAGAATCCTGAAAGAGCTCAGCACTACTCTGTTCTTACCACTTTACATAATCTTTCGTAAACCTGGCAACTGGATGCTGTGAAATGCCATCTCCTGCAATACTGAGTGATCATCATCAGCCTTATATTGTATGCAACCTTTGCCTATTTTGGGAAAAACACATTTTCAAGTTATTTTCAAGGGTTTCTTGTCATTTTCTAGTACTTTTCAAGGGTTTCCTGTCATTTTCAAGTCTTTTCAAGAGTTTCCTGTCATTTTCAAGTACTTTTAAAGGGTTTCCTGTTATTTTCAAGTACTTTTCAAGGGTTTCCTGTCATTTTCAAGTACTTTTCAAGGGTTTCCTGTCATTTTCAAGTACCTTTCAAGGGGTTCCTGTAATTTCCAAGTACTTTTCAAGGGTTTCCTGTTATTTTCAAGTACTTTTCAAGGGTTTCCTGTCATTTTCAAGTCTTTTCAAGAGTTTCCTGTCATTTTCAAGTACTTTTCAAGGGTTTCCTGTTATTTTCAAGTACTTTTCAAGGGTTTCCTGTCATTTTCAAGTACTCTTCAAGGCAAATTTCACATGCAAGCACTTGCGTGGACTGATGCCAAAATTCAAGTACTTTTCAAATTTGTATGAACCATGTATACACTGAAAAAAATTTCAAATGTAGATTAAAAACATTTTTAGATATGGCATGGACACCAAATTTTTGACACATTTTAGGCATTTATGGGGAGATAACTCTCACAAATATGGACAGATCTTGTTGAATCAAAATCATGACACTTCCTCTCCATGTACAATGTCCACTGAGACAAAAAATTCAAACGTAGATTAAAAACCTTTTGAGATGTGGTCCTGACATAGAATTCTTTGACACATTTTAAGCATTTCAGGGTGGATAATGGTCACAAATAGGGACGAATCTCGCTGAAACAAATCCTGACACTCCGTCTCTATGTAATATATTCACTGAAAAAGAAATTTCAAACGTAATTTAAAAACTTTTTCAGATTTGGCCTGGACATGAAATTTTTTTACACATATTAAGCATTTCAGGGGGGAATAACTCTAATAAATATGGACGAATCTCGCCGAAACAAAATCATGCCACATCGTCTCAACCTAATATGTAAACTGAAATAAAAATGTCAAACATAGATTAAAAACTTTTTGAGATATCACACGGACATGGATTTGCTAACACTGACGGACAGATAAATGGAACGACACCACATAGAACGACATGTTTTTTCAAAACGGGTGTATAAACAGGGAAGCAAATGGCAAACGAGTAACTATATAGACCTAACAGCCTGACCTCTATCTGTTGCAAGGGCATGTAATCAATTGTAAGGGCTAATATAGTGGAGCATATGACGGCTAACAACCTATTTTCACAACAGCAGCATAGTTTCATGAAAGGGAGGTTGTGTGTTACCAAACTCCTATCAGTCATGGACACTTGGTGAATATGCTAGATCATCATAGTCCTGTAGATGCTATTTACTTCAATTTTCCAAAGGACTTTGACACACCAGACTACACACTAAACTGAACAGTTATAGAATAACTGGGAAAGTGGCATTGTTGCTAAGGGCCTTCCTCCAGAACCGTAAGCAAAGAATGTGTGTTACCAGTACCTACTCTAGATGGTCTGACATCATCAGTGGAGGACCTGGACGATAAACCCCCATCTGATATACAATGTTGATGAGTGTTTTTCCCACAAAACATAAGCTGCTAAAGGTCATTGGGAAAAAAGGATTTAAATGTTGTGCTATTACATCTCCAAAAACATTGACAACAACATTGCTTGTGGCAATGCAATTGGGAATAAGTTGCACCATTCCGTGTCTTCTCGGGAAAACGAACTAACCCGCTTGAAGGATGTCTCCCTGGAACTGGAATTGCAATGTCAGATAGTGGATGGGCCAACAAGGACACATTCCTTACTTACATCTGTGAACATTATCTGAAATATATACCATCAAGAACCAACTCTTCTTCTGCATGACGGCCATCTTTCACACATAACATCTGATGTGATAGATGTAGCTCTAAAACATGGTATTTTATTTGTGCTACCAGCACATACAAGTCATGTGACTCAACCATTGGATGTTTCAGTTTTTGGGCCAATGAAGACATTTTATAACCAACAGTGCCATCAATTTCTCCAAACTAATCCAGGATATGTTGTAACTCGCTATACAATCTGTCAATTAATATGTAAAGCATATGAAAACGTTATGAGATCTGAAAACTTGAGTGCTGGATTTAGGAAAGCTGGAATATCCTCACTGGACAAAAATACACTAATGTCTTCACTTGCACTTAATTTTTCAGAATCACCAGCTGCATAATAATTTTGTGTATGTTTCCTATTCCCTACCTACCTGCAAAATTAGCCGCGACCTACCTGCTCCAAAATGTTGCTACCTCAATATTTTCACCCAGAAAATTTGGACTCCTGGATTTATTGAATTTTCAGTATTTTTATCATATTTTCTACCTTAATTTGATACCGATACATATTTAGCAAAAACATGGTAAAAGAAACCCCGAGCAAAAGAAAATTCCCTACCTACCTACCTGAATTTTTGGGGGCATGTAATCGGAAATATATATATTTAGCTAAGGCCAATATATATATATATATATTTTGGCCTTAGCTAAATATATATATATATATATATATATATATATATATATATATATATATATATATATATATATATATATATATATATATATTGGCCTTAGCTAATGCATCCGATGACTCTGAAAAATCTGATTCCAGTGAATACTTGAAAAGGCAACTTCCAGAAACTTGTAACATGGGCAGTCACAAGAAACAGAGTAAATCTTGCACTGGACAAGGCAATAACAGAACCTGAATATAGGGAACAGGTGCTTGCTATAAGCCAGAATCCTTCAACTTCTGGTGTTAATAATACTACCTCGAATTCTACATCTAAACATAATTTGGAAGAGAAATTAGATAATGACTTGTGTTGTGTTTGTGGATTCAGCTCACCACCGGCACTAACGGAATATCTTCAACATGTTGCAATAATTTTTGTGAAATGGGCCCAGTGTGACAAGTGCGATCACTGAGTTCACTCAAAATTGTGTAATACGGCTACCATTGACTGTATTCGACTGGGTGAAAAGGTAGAGTATATTAGCTCTGTAGAGAATATTTTTTATTGGACTTGTATTTCCCGGGGAAAAAATAGAGCACGAAACAAGCCGGAGCCAAAACGTGGGGCATGTTTCGTGAAGTATGTCATGTGATGCAAAATATGAAAATGCAGGACTTAGGAGCTGAATTCTACTATTATTCAGCATTCACTATGTCTGAAAACAGCAAGGAAAGGTGGATTTTATTTTCAAGATAGTAAAATTTAGGCGATTCAGTCAGTTTCTGCACCTTCCATACTGCTAGGTTTTTTTCATTCAACTGGTACGTTTGCGTAGAGCACATTTTGGCAATGTCGCGAGTAAATTTA
>CM067375.1:1123663-1129163 GCA_034401795.1 Chaetoderma sp. LZ-2023a | reverse complement strand
TAAGGATCTGGTCCCAGAGTTGCTTCGTGGCATGCTTCCTGGTCCAAATCTTTCGTTGTCCTCTTCATCTGCTCTGGAGCAGATAATGCCCTCCTCCGAATCGGTACTAACTAGAGACCTTCCAGTTTTCACGCAGGAGTAGCGTTCACGGCGCAGAAGGGGGCCGGGCTGGATCTGATGGCCAGTTTTACCGCATACCTCGGCTTGCCGATGGTGTAACAGGTGCTGGCCAGGGCTGTGGTGTGGCAAAATTTTCCCCACACAATACCACGGTGCCTGCTTCTGGTCAAGCCAGTCAGTTTAGCATGCCTGTTCTTTCAGGCCCGCATGCTTTCTCTGGCTTGCCAGGCATATCAGTTCCTCCAGCCACACACACGCTTGTGATTGCTCAGGAGGATGACGAAGGCCGTCATCTTGTAGAGCATTCGCAGGTGGCCACAGAGGAGGATTGGTCTGACGCTTGTCAGTGGCTAATCAGCGTCAGGCCAGGTCTTACTGTGGATCAGTCGGCCGTCAACGCGACCAGCGCCCGTGGCTGGCAGGTAAACCAACTGTTGCCGCTATAAGGTGCATGGACGTTTAGCGAAAGCCCCTCGCAAGGTGGCAAAGCGATGCCGTATTGTTGCTGATCAATATATGGTGTGGTGCCTAAGCCAAGCGCGGATGATCGCGCTGCGCTGGATGAAGATACACAGCCAGGTTCCCGGTCTGACATGGGAGCGTTGTGTTCGAACGCTTTGCGTTCGGCTAACACCGCATTGCGCGATGCGGAAGAGAGTTTGAGGGCGTCTATCTCGGCACTTTCGCACGTCTCACAGCTGTTCAGGTGGGTAGTAACGGCATCCGCATTGCACCAGCCTAGTCCGGTGACTGTCCAGAGAGCCATCCAAGATGGAATTAACCTGGCTTTGGAATGTTTAACCCGGTCTGTAACCAGGAGTGTCCGGGCGCGGCGCACGTTTGCTCTTGATAACTTGTGCCCGTCCCAGGATTTGTATAATAGGCTGCTACGTACGCCTATGACAGGTGCTGGTCTCTTTGGAGGTGAGGGATGTAAGCATCTCCAGGAGATGGTTACCCTGGTTAATAACCAGAAGGCATTGCATGAGCAATTTGAAGTGCTCCGCAGAGAGCGCGTTCGCGCAGCTCCCCCTGTGTATCATCCCCTGCAGGCTCGAGGTGGTGATGGCCAGATCAGAGGCCAGCCGCCAGCGCAGCGCCGGCCATGACCGTGCATGCTTTGGCCAGCAGCGAGGGGGGCACAGGCTCCTCTGGCACAGCCAGGCAGCCGCTCGCGCACCGAGGTGCGCGTGGTTGGGGTCGTGGTGCGCGAGGATCTGATCGTGGTAATCGTACCTGATGGGGTGATTACCACAGTAAGAGCTACCCCAGTGCATCTGCACCAGGAGACAGTGCCTCTCTTGTGCTCCTTATGTCCACCTCTCTCCCTAGGTGGACCAGTGGGAGGCCGATTGGCCAACCACATGCAAGAGTGGGAACGGTTGACTCAGGACCATTTAGTTTTGCGATGGCTTTCAGTCGGGTATCATCCCTACTGGATAACAGCTCCACCATCGCGACTGTCTCTGGTGCCAGTCTGGACTCAAAATCCAAGAGATCCAGATCAGCGGTTGTGTATAGAGGAGGAAATAAATTCCCTCATACTCAAAGGAGCAATCAACTGGCGCAAAATTGCCCTGGCTTCTATTCAACCATGTTCCTGGTAACGAAAAGCACTGGAGGGTGGAGACCTATTCTCAACCTCAAGCCATTGAACAAGTTCATAGACACACCCAGTTTCAAGATGGAGACTGTGAAATCAGTGTTGGCAGGGTTGGAGAAGGGAATGTGGACAGCTTCAATAGATTTGAAGGATGCTTATTTCCACGTTCCAATAGCGAGGAGTTTCCTTCGCTTCCTGAGATTCGCATTCCAGGGCAGACAGTGGAAATTCAGGGTATTACCCTTCAGAATTTCTACGGCTCCTCGGGTCTTCACCAGGGTGGTTCTTGCGATAACAGCATACCTCCGCATGAGAAGCATAGCAGTCCACACGTACATAGGCGACTGGCTGTTAAAAGCACACAACCAGAAATGTTTATCATCAAATCTGGAGATAGTTTTGAAATCTCTGACAGACTTAGGCTGAATAATCAATTTTTAATCCCAGAAGTTTGTTTACCTGGGAATGTTTTTCGATCTGGAGATAGGATATGTTTATCCTACTCAGGAGAGGGTACAGATACTCATCTCAGTAATACAGTCAGTGTGCAACAGTTGCCATGTCCTGGCACGGGTTTACCTGAGAATGCTGGGGTTGATGGTTTCTCTGGAACCAGTCATTCCTCAGGCGGCCTTATGCAGGCGGCTGATCCAGTTATTGATCATGACGCAGTGGACCCAGAGTACAGGTTCACTGGACTCAAACGTGTCAGTGCTGGAGCCTCTAATTCATCACCTTCAATGGTGGTTGAAGACAGAGAATCTCCTGGCAGGGATGATGCTAACCCCTCCTCACCCTCAGTTAACGATGTATACAGATGCATCGATGGAGGGGTGGGGGAGTTTGCCTGGGAGAGTCCACGATATCAGGGCTTTGGAATCTGGAACAGTCAAAAGAACATATAAATCTACTGGAATTACGAGCGGTAGTCCTGGGCCTGGAACATTTCTTACAGAAAATTCAGGCCAAGAGTGTTCTAATTCGATCAGACAACTCAACAGTAATGACTTACATAAACCGCCAGGGCGGAACGAAGTCGCCAAGTCTCTGTATGATGACATGGAAACTGCTTTGCTGGTGCCTGGATCACAGGATTACCTTGAAAGCAGTTCATATTCCGGGAAGGTTAAATCTGCTAGCAGACTCATTGAGCTGAAGGATGAGTGTTTTACCTACGGAATGGCAACTAAATCAATGTGTGGCGGATTGTCTGCTCAACCACTGGGGGAAACCCAACATAGATTTATTCGCAATGAGGAGAAATGCGAAGATGACGACGTACGTCTCTCTGATTCCAGATCCGAGCGCTATCGCAACATATGCGTTAGCTATCAGTTGGGTGGGAATGTATGCATACGCATTCCTTCCAGCAATCCTGATTCCAAAAATTGTTCAGAAAATTGCTTCTGATCTCCCCCAAATTGGCCAAGCCGATCATGGTATACGGATCTGCTGGACCTTCTGGTCTGCAATCCGGTTCCTCTGCCTCTGATGGACAATATTATCTTCCAGGGCAAGGCCCTTCACAACAATCTGTCAATGTTCCAATTAACTGCGTGGATGTTGTCAAGGAATCTAGAATTAAGGAGGGCTTTTCTGAGCAAGCAGCCATGTTTATGGCCAAAGGCAGGGGGGTCAACCTCCAGAGCATATAATTATAAAATCAACAGATTTGCAGAATGGTGCTCAAAAAGATGTATTAATCCAATGGATTCATCTATTCAGGTAGTAGCCGATTTCCTCTGTCACCTGTATGATGCCTATAGCTTCAAGCCTAACTCTATTGCTGGCTATAAGTCAGCTTTAATGACAGTTATCCCTTGCTTGGCTAATAGGGGAAGTGATGAAGTAAGTACATTAAATACTTTAATCAAAGGCATGGGCAATCTAAGACCAAGGAATCCCCCAGTGATTCCGTCTTGGAGTTTATCACTAGTGCTTCAGGTACTAGCTGATAGACAATTTGAACCACTAAGTTCCATTTCTATGAAAATGTTGACGCTTAAAACTGTATTTTTAATTGCTGCGGCCTCAGCTAGGCATAGAAGTGAGATTCATGCCTTATCAGCCGAGGCAGACCATTTTGTTGTCACAGGGGAAGGCCTTAGGCTTCTACCTAGGATAAATTTCATGGCTAAAAAACAGTCTATGAAATATCCAGGTCAGCCTATAATTGTACCAGCTCAAATGACTAGGTATGATCCTAATTCGAAACTATGGTGTCCTGTCCGAGCATTAATCCGGTACAAACAATGTACTCAGGAATGGTGGACGGACCCAACAGTGTTATGGTTGTCATATATTGAACCCCATGGCAGGGCATCAAAGGACACCATTTCCAGGTGGATTGTTGATTGTATTCAATTTTGCCATAAATCCGCCACAGGTAAACAAGTTGACATGGCCAAGGCTCACAGTGTCCGAGGTGTAGTGGCTTCCACTGCCCTATTTAATGGGGTCCCTGTGGATGACATTATGTCTGTAGCTCAGTGGCACTGTGAGTCAAGTTTCACCGACCATTATCTCCGTGACACCTCGAATCCTCTTGCATTATCGATTTTGAAATGCTAATCTAGGTGTACATATTTTGATGAGGTATCCTCATTTTTTATATATTTCACATTTAATCAATGGAAACATCCACTTTTGGGCTGCATCAGTCTTCACCAAAGGGGAGATGATGACAGCAGCAATCTTCCACACCGTCAGTCTTGTGTATGCATTGTCCATTGTTTTTTGTAATGTCACGTGACCCTTCGTTATTAATATTGTGGCGGTACATGTTTTATGTGGTTCATTATTGAGAGTATACGAAAATGAAGCCTTTTCGTTTAATGTCCTATAGTACATGGCACTTGTATGTAGAGAGCGTATGGGACATTGAGGTCATTCAGTCTTCCTCCCAAGAATGGGGGGGGGGGGGGGGGCGGGCGCATATAACATATGGTCATCTCTCAGCCATCGGTTGTGTTAGCCGATGTTCAAATCTTTCCTGATTATGTTTCCACACAATTTGAGAGGTTTTAAGTGCCTTAAACGCAGAAAAGCGCAGATGGAAGAGCTGGTCTTTTGACCTCGCCTCCCTTCCGCCGAATTCCCTGTCGAATTCTGGCAATATCAAAGAGTATTAGGGAGGTAAGTATACTCTTGAAGTGAAATAAACGAAATCACAGATTTCTTTTTTCACGAGAGAGTTGATACATACATCCCTAATACGGACCCGGCCTCTCACAGAGGCTCGGTCTTCGGTCTCTTGTAAAGTTGCATAGTGTCAGCCAATAAATTAGTCAGAGGAAGTACTAGTCGGCGCATACGCAGGGGTGAGGCTAGCATCCGCCAGACTGTCATCTGACTACCTGCCCAGTAGGGGCACCTAATTTTAATCTGAGGTTTTATTGAGTGAAAGCCGATATTTAGCAATATCAAAGAGTATTAGGGAGGTAAGTATCAACTCTCTCGTGAAAAAAGAAATCTGTGATTTTGTTTATTTCCCAGAAGGACTTGGCAGGGTCTGACGCGGGCTCAGGCGGTCCGAAATTAAATCATGGAGCGTCCGTTTCAAGTCCATTCAATTGGTGGAATCAGCCCTTGTCTTCCACTTGAATGTGACAGTTACATAAACCAGCATATCCTCAAAGATGGCAGTTATTTCACAATGTATTATGGTAGAAATTCAATTTTAGGTTTATAGCTAGCCATACTGGACAGGCTTTGTGGGTCAGTCTTCCTGGTAGGCAGCACACCGCAGCTGCCTATGTGTCTTGGTTGTAGGCAGCA
>CM067375.1:1101163-1121163 GCA_034401795.1 Chaetoderma sp. LZ-2023a | reverse complement strand
AGGTCTTCATCTATATATTGGAATGTGCACCGTATTATGCCTGTCATTTTATTAGCCTTGGAAGTTATCTTCTCTATATGGCTCTCAAATGTTAGTTTTGTATCTATTGACACACCTAGGTCATTGATTATATTTCCGTCATGTAATTTTAGGGTTTTCCCATCATCTATCATTTGATAGGAAGTATTCAAGTGATTATGGCCTATGTGCATTACAGAACATTTTTGAGGATTAAATCAGACCTGCCATGTTTCTGACCACTGCTGCAGTGAGTTAAGGTCTTGTTGTAGTTCTTTACAATCATCTGCATGTGCTATGGTTCTATAAGCTTTAGTATCATCCGCAAATAAAAAAATGTCAGATTCAATCACAGATGGCATGTCATTGATAAAAATAGTGAAAAGTACTGGACCGAGTACACTGCCCTGTGGAACTCCACTCAAAACCGGTGTCCATGACGAAAAGGCTCCATTTACTACAACCCTCTGTTGGCGATTTGTTAAAAAGGATCTTAGCTAGTTTAGTAGATTACCTGAAATTTTGTATTGGCTTAATTTACTTAGAAGGCGTTCATGAGGCACTGTGTCAAATGCCTTCATGAAATCAAGATACAGGACATCTATATCTTCACCCCTGTCTAGAGCAGTCGTCCAGGCCTCTAACGCTTCTAATAATTGTGTAACTGTAGATCGCCCAGCCATGAAACCATGTTGATGTTCAGTAAAAAAAAAACCTGTTATTTATCATGTGGGCTACTACCTTGTCCCTCACAATGCTCTCCAGTACCTTACAGGAAATGGAAGTAAGGCTAACTGGTCTATAGTTATTTGGTTGTCTTTTTGACACCTTCTTATGTATTGGCATGACATGGGCATATTTCCAATCTGTCGGCACTGAACCTGTGTCTAATGATTTTTGGTATATAAGTGTCAAGGGCCTTGCTATGACATCCTTTAATTCTTTGAGTAGCCGAGGATGTAAACCATCAGGTCCTGGGGATTTGTTTTGCTTTAAGTTGCCTAGTTTTTCTTTCACAGTATCCAGATTCACTTTAATGTTGCTCAATGCATTGGTTTCGGTTTTAAATTTCATAATGGGAATAATATTTATATTTTCTTGGGTAAATATACTAGAAAAAGGTTGATTTAATAATTCTGCTTTATCTTGGTCTGTTACAGTAAGGTTACCATTTATGTCTTCAAGATCTCCCACACTTTCTTTTGTTTTTAGTTTATTATTGACATAGCACCAAAATGATTTAGGGTTCTTTTTAATGTTGGTCGCGATGTTTCTTTCAAAGAGCCTGATACTTTCTTTTTTCGCAACTTCTCTTTCACGCATGCAGTATGTAAAGTAGTATTGAATCTACCTGGACACAAAGAAGCCAATGGCTTATGTCCTTTGAAATGATGATGATTATGATGATGATGATGGAGGCGGGATATACAGAACAACTAAAAAATGATTGTGTTCCATGGCTACGCATCAAATTTGTACAAAATCAAAAACTTCGAAATTGTTAGTTAAAAATGTAACTTTACCCTTTTTCCATCTTCTTTTAAAACGAAGTAACGTAACTTATTTAATGCGTTCTTGGAGCTGCCAGTTTATCGCGAAAAGATGACGGTAAATACAGCTAAAGACTCCAGTTTTCGTACAAATGATCACGCCAGTCCCAAAATCACTTCACAATTGTCCACTACTTACAGGTCCTCTTCTGACTGTAGGGTTGTATACCGTCTTTTGTCATCTCCGGGTCTTTTACTATATTTGCTATAAACATGCGCTTTGAGTTGTGAATGTATTGTCTATATTAAATCTGATTGGTTGGTTCTTCCAGTGTTTGTCCAGTTTACGTTTAAGTCATACTGGCACTGATAACTGCTCCTGTTAAGTCATTCCAAATGTCTACAACTTTGTTAAATATTTTAACTAACAATGTGGATGGGGCATGGGTTCTGTGCCTGTCCAACTAATATATTAGGATATGTTCAAGATTATTTATTTCATGCTTGATATACAATATACAGACATTACAATTGGGCAGGTCATCAAAGGCAGAGCCTATGAGTCGATGGACCCTACACACAAAATAAAATATATTGCATTTCTGGACGGGGCATGGGTTCTGTGCCTGTCTAGATAATAATATATATGTCAGGGTATCTCTAATTGAGTATAGGTCATGCAATGTATAACGTATCAATAGAGATGGGGCATGGGTTCAGTGCCTATCACAAAAATGTAAATTTTTATACATACTGGCCAAGTCTAATGTATATGTGTATATGTATGTAGGTATGTATATATGTAGGTATATAGGAATATATATTCTAGTCAAGGAGCTTAGAGCTTTCTCCTTTGATCAAGACGTACTATTCTATTACTTCTGATAACAAGCTATCCTGATAGGGGGCTCTAAGAATCTAGACTTAGTAAGGTTTACTGGCTCCTAGAACCGGGTACCCGGTTCCCAACAAACGGGTACCCGTCTGCCAGTGAGGCTCATTCTTGTTTGCATAGCCACAAGAGCTACATGCTTTTTCCAATTGGAGTGTCTTAGCTTTCTGTTAAAGTTTCTGTGTTGTGATAGCCTAGGTTGTTTGTTCTCAAAGGATTATTGGATTACCATGGAAGGAGCCATTGAAATCCAGGTCGTATATTTCCATGTTATTCCATAGTCGTAAAAGACTTAGGTCTTTAAAATTTTGTCTGTGTCGCATGTTCCAATTTCTGACCCCGAATCTGGGACGTGTGTTAACAATGAAATATGCCAGATTGGTCACCTTCCTTTAACCCCCCAGGTGGTCGGCAGATATGAAATGGGGTGTTGGCTATACAGTTTTTTAACACGAAAATCGGCTGACGTCGTTCTCCATATTACCCGAGCGGGTGGCGTCACACCCAAGTTATCTCAGATTTTTATGTGAAGAAAATGTTTCATTAATTCGCGCATCTGATTCTGGGTGCTGTGTACTTTATTGGTACCAGAAAAACTTTGGAGTTTTCAAGTTTTACGTGTTATCACGATCTGTTTGCAATCATCGGTGGTTTCAAAATTCTTGATTAAGATGTGCGGTCTGCGGTTTTACCATGTCTCGCAGCAGTTTGTTTCATTTTGTTGTTTCTTCACATATCGTTTTGGCCTTCGTTAGGAGTATAATTTATATTGATTGGTTAAATATACCCCGAATGCTATGCGATATGGTTCCTAGTTCCGTTTATACATCCGTTAGGATCAGTATATGGGTGTATCATGTCCGCTTCGTTCTTGTCGTTATAATCAATGCAATCTGTGCTGTAACGTTGCGGGGTGGGGTGCTGCAGTGTTACAATTAATTTATAGTCAAATTATTTGAAAATTATTTGTCTGCCTTCCATTCCTGTTTCGTTCCGCTTGCTTATTGTAGGCTTGTACTTATTTATCATGTGACGAGTGCCACAAATTTGTAACGGTCGTGTTCAAGGACCATGTCTGGTTTAGATGTGCCAAATGTAATCTTGATAATAGGTGTGACGTTTGTGCAGTGTGGCCGACTGATATGATGGTCAAGTTCCTTTCACTTCAAGAGTATGCTTACCTCCCTAATACTCTTTGATATTGATAAATATCGGCTTTCACTCAATAAAACCTCAGATTAAAAAAGTTAGGTGCCTCTACTGGGCAGGTAGTCAGATGACAGTCTGGCGGATGCTAGCCCCACCACCGCGCATGCGCCGACTAGTACTTCCTCTTTGCTAATTTATTGGCTTAGAGTTCCATGGAACTTTTTTGCTCAAAGTTTTCTGACTGTTTTTTTTTAATAAGAAACAATCTTTCAAGGATTAGTTACCTGTGAATGATGTCTGAACGTGCAGTATCTCCGGAGGAGGGCCCAGGACCTTTTCATCAGGTGACTTCTGTTATATTTCAGCGAGTTTATCCCGTTGTAATGTGTTTCCGGGACTCACGTTTATTGTGATAAGCGCCTAAAATAACTGGTTTATTTCTAAATGGCACTATGAAAAGCTAATCTCTCTTTGTGTTTATGTCCACAGGTATCTATCTATGATTGTTCAGGACAGCACATCATCAGAGAGTTTGTTTTTCTCTCCACCAAGGTTCCATTTCCTACTAACATTGTTAGGTTATCTAACCAAAAATTATGCCCAGTGAGTTGGAGGCCTCGGATGAAGGTCTTCTCACTTTGCCCTCTTGGTCCACTTCCTTCCCTTATAAGGTGGAGAGAGTTAAGAGGTCATAATGTTGGTGGAGCTTCCAGCGCATCAGATCGGATGGTTTGTCTATGCTAAAGACTCGGGTATTCTAGTTATGATATGAGGCACTTCAATTATATTTTTCGGATCGATTTAACTTCTTTTTTGAAGTTATGAAGTCATAATCAGCCTTGCGCCTTACTATCTTTTAAAAAGTTTTGTCCAACGCTGATTTATTATTATTAGCTTGGGTCTTTATGTCCCCTTCCTCCTTGTTTATTTGGTTTTGAGTTTCTAATTCAATAACTGTAATACTCATTGTCTTCGTCCTCTGGCTTGTTTCAGAGGCCTGGTTGTCCGTCATGTGGAAGGTTTATCTTGGATAGATCGTCCCCCACTTATGCTCCCAGTGCAGCTCTTGTGGTCCATTACTTAAATGTGAGATCTGTAAAAAAAAATGGGGGTGGGGGGAGAGCTAATGTCTGAATGTCGGAAAGTTAAGAAAGAGGCTTCTGGTAAGAAGGGTAAGAGGAAGGCCTTGTCCACTATGGATATGGAGGCCTTCCGTATTGAGATGATGGGAGAGATGAAGAGGACAATTAAGGATCTGGTCCCAGAGTTGCTTCGTGGCATGCTTCCTGGTCCAAATCTTTCATTGTCCTCTGCATCTGCTCTGGAGCAGATAATGCCTGCCTCCGAATCGGTACTACCTAGAGACCTTCCAGTTTTCGTCCATGATTCAAAGGTGGCCCTAATAGAGGGCGATATCCACTATGAGAACACTGGCAGCAGGCTTGCCGCGCCGGTTGTTAGTGGACAGGTGTCACTGGAACCTGGTGCCTGCTTATCTGGCCAGGATTATCTGCACCCTGCAGGTACCAGTTCCTCCTATGGTACCTTTCCTGGCCAGTCCGGGTTAGCATTCTTTGCTGACCTGGAGTCTAATCTTTCTGGTCAGGAAGAAGAGGATTATCTGCTGGGTTCTCCTTCTGGCTCTGTGGCCATGAACATTGACGTACGTGCACCCCTTGCAGGGAATACGGGCGACATTGTCCATGGGACTACTCACGCAGGAGTAGCGTTCACGGCGCAGAAGGGGGCCGGGCTGGATCTGATGGCCAGTTTTACCGCATACCTCGGCTTGCCGATGGTGTAACAGGTGCTGGCCAGGGCTGTGGTGTGGCAAAATTTTCCCCACACAATACCACGGTGCCTGCTTCTGGTCAAGCCAGTCAGTTTAGCATGCCTGTTCTTTCAGGCCCGCATGCTTTCTCTGGCTTGCCGGGCGTATCAGTTCCTCCAGCCACACACACGCCTGCGATTGCTCAGGAGGATGACGAAGGCCCTCATCTTGTAGAGCATTCGCAGGTGGCCACAGAGGAGGACTGGTCTGACGCTTGTCAGTGGCTAATCAACGTCAGGCCAGGTCTTGCTGTGGATCAGTTGGCCGTCAACGCGACCAGCGCCTGTGGCTGGCAGGTAAACCAACTGTTGCCGCTATAAGGCGCATGGACATTTAGCGAAAGCCCCTCGCAAGGTGGCAAAGCGATGCCGTATTGTTGCTGATCAATATACGGTGTGGTGCCTAAGCCAAGCGCGGATGATCGCGCTGCGCGGACGAAGATACACAGCCAGGTTCCCGGTCTGACATGGGAGCGCTGTGTTCGAACGCTTTTGCATTCGGCTAACACCGCATTGCGCGATGCGGAAGAGAGTTTGAGGGCGTCTATCTCAGCACTTTCGCACGTCTCACAGCTGTTACAGGGGGTAGTAACGGCATCCGCATTGCACCAGCCTAGTCCGGTGACTGTCCAGAGAGCCATCCAAGATGGAATTAACCTGGCTTTGGAATGTTTAACCCGGTCTGTAACCAGGAGTGTCCGGGCGAGGCGCACGTTTGCTCTTGATAACTTGTGCCCGTCCCATGATTTGTATAATAGGCTGCTATGTACGCCTATGACAGGTTCTGGTCTCTTTGGAGGTGAGGGATGTAAGCATCTCCAGGAGATGGTTACCCTGGTTAATAACCAGAAGGCATTGCATGAGCAATTTGAAGTGCTCCGCAGAGAGCGCGTTCGCGCAGCTCCCCCTGCGTATCATCCCCTGCAGGGTCGAGGTGGTGATGGCCAGATCAGAGGCCAGCGCAGCGCCGGCCATGGCCGTGCATGCTTCGGCCAGCAGCGAGGGGGGCGCAGGCTCCTCTGGCGCAGCCAGGCAGACGCTCGCGCACCGAGGTGCGCGTGGTTGGGGTCGTGGTGCGCGAGGATCTGGTCGTGGTAATCATACCTGATGGGGTGATTACCACAGTAAGAGCTACCCCAGTGCATCTGCACCAGGAGACAGTGCCTCTCTTGTGCTCCTTATGTCCACCTCTCTCCCTAGGTGGACCAGTGGGAGGCCGATTGGCCAACCACATGCAAGAGTGGGAACAGTTGACTCAGGACCATTTAGTCTTGCGATGGCTTTCAGTCGGGTATCATCCCGACTGGATAACAGCTCCGCCATCGCGACTGTCTCTGGTGCCAGTCTGGACTCAAAATTGTGTATAGAGGAGGAAATAAATTCCCTCATACTCAAAGGAGCAATCAACTGGCGCAAAATTGCCCTGGCTTCTATTCAACCATGTTCCTGGTAACGAAAAGCACTGGAGGGTGGAGACCTATTCTCAACCTCAAGCCATTGAACAAGTTCATAGACACACCCAGTTTCAAGATGGAGACTGTGAAATCAGTGTTGGCAGGGTTGGAGAAGGGAATGTGGACAGCTTCAATAGATTTGAAGGATGCTTATTTCCACATTCCAATAGCGAGTAGTTTCCGTCGCTTCCTGAGATTCGCATTCCAGGGCAGACAGTGGAAATTCAGGGTATTACCCGTCAGAATTTCTACGGCTCCTCGGGTCTTGACCAGGGTGGTTCTTGCGATAACAGCATACCTCCGCATGAGAAGCATAGCAGTCCACACGTACATAGACGACTGGCTGTTAAAAGCACACAACCAGAAATGTTTATCAGCAAATCTGGAGATAGTTTTGAAATCTCTCACAGACTTAGGCTGAATAATCAATTTTCAAAAATCAGAGCTGACTCCATCCCAGAAGTTTGTTTACCTGGGAATGTTTTTTTATCTGGAGATAGGATATGTTTATCCTACTCAGGAGAGGGTACAGATACTCATCTCAGTAATACAGTCAGTGTGCAACAGTTGTCATGTCCTGGCACGGGCTTACCTGAGAATGCTGGGGTTGATGGTTTCTCTGGAACCAGTCATTCCTCAGGCGGCCTTATGCAGGCGGCTGATCCAGTTATTGATCATGACGCAGTGGACCCAGAGTACAGGTTCACTGGACTCAAACGTGTCAGTGCTGGAGCCTCTAATTCATCACCTTCAATGGTGGTTGAAGACAGAGAATCTCCTGGCAGGGATGATGCTAACCCCTCCTCACCCTCAGTTAACGATGTATACAGATGCATCGATGGAGGGGTGGGGAGCTTGCCTGGGAGAGTCCACGATATCAGGGCTTTGGAATCTGGAACAGTCAAAAGAACATATGAATCTACTGGAATTACGAGCGGTAGTCCTGGGCCTGGAACATTTCTTACAGAAAGTTCAGGCAAAGAGTGTTCTAATTCGATCAGACAACTCAACAGTAATGACTTACATAAACCGCCAGGGCGGAACGAAGTCACCAAGTCTCTGTATGATGACATGGAAACTGCTTTGCTGGTTCCCGGATCACAGGATTACCTTGAAAGCAGTTCATATTCCGGGAAGGTTAAATCTGCTAGCAGACTCATTGAGCTGAAGGATGAGTGTTTTACCTACGGAATGGCAACTAAATCAATGTGTGGCGGATTGTCTGCTCAACCACTGGGGGAAACCCAACATAGATTTATTCGCAATGAGGAGAAATGCGAAGATGATGACGTACGTCTCTCTGATTCCAGATCCGAGCGCTATCGCAACATATGCGTTAGCTATCAGTTGGGTGGGAATGTATGCATACGCATTCCTTCCAGCAATCCTGATTCCAAAAATTCTTCAGAAAATTGCTTCTGATCTCCCCAAATTGGCCAAGCCGATCATGGTATACGGATCTGCTGGACCTTCTGGTCTTCCTCTGCCTCTGATGGACAATATTATCTTCCAGGGCAAGGCCCTTCACAACAATCTGTCAATGTTCCAATTAACTGCGTGGATGTTGTCAAAGAATCTAGAATTAAGGAGGGCTTTTCTGAGCAAGCAGCCATGTTTATGGCCAAAGCCAGGAGGGGGTCAACCTCCAGAGCATATAATTATAAACTCAACAGATTTGCAGAATGGTGCTCAAAAAGATGTATTAATCCAATGGATTCATCTATTCAGGTAGTAGCCGATTTCCTCTGTCACCTGTATGATGGCTATAGCTTCAAGCCTAACTCTATTGCTGGCTATAAGTCAGCTTTAATGACAGTTATCCCTTGCTTGGCTAATAGGGGAAGTGATGAAGTAAGTACATTAAATACTTTAATCAAAGGCATGGGCAATCTAAGACCAAGGAATCCCCCAGTGATTCCATCTTGGAGTTTATCACTAGTGCTTCAGGTACCAGCTGATAGACAATTTGAACCACTAAGTTCCATTTCTATGAAAATGTTGACGCTTAAAACTGTATTTTTAATTGCTGCGGCCTCAGCTAGGCATAGAAGTGAGATTCATGCCTTATCAGCCGAGGCAGACCATTTTGTTGTCACAGGGGAAGGCCTTAGGCTTCTACCTAGGATAAATTTCATGGCTAAAAACCAGTCTATGAAATATCCAGGTCAGCCTATAATTGTACCAGCTCAAATGACTAGGTATGATCCTAATTCGAAACTATGGTGTCCTGTCCGAGCATTAATCCGGTACAAACAACGTACTCAGGAATGGTGGACGGACCCAACAGCGTTATGGTTGTCATATATTGAACCCCATGGCAGGGCATCAAAGGACACCATTTCCAGGTGGATTGTTGATTGTATTCAATTTTGCCATAAATCCGCCACAGGTAAACAAGTTGACATGGCCAAGGCTCACAGTGTCCGAGGTGTAGTGGCTTCCACTGCCCTATTTAGTGGGGTCCCTGTGGATGACATTATGTCTGTAGCTCAGTGGCACTGTGAGTCAAGTTTCACCGACCATTATCTCCGTGACACCTCGAATCCTCTTGCCTTATCGATTTTGAAATGCTAATCTAGGTGTACATATTTTGATGAGGTATCCTCATTTTTTATATATTTCACATTTAATCAATGGAAACATCCACTTTTGGGCTGCATCAGTCTTCACCAATGGGGAGATGATGACAGCAGCAATCTTCCACAAGGTCAGTCTTGTGTATGCATTGTCCATGGTTTTTTGTAATGTCACGTGACCCTTCGTTATTAATATGGTGACGGTACATGTTTTATGTGGTTCATTATTGAGAGTATACGAAAATGAATCCTTTTCGTTTAATGTCCTATAGTACATGGCACTTGTATGTAGAGAGCGTATGGGACATTGAGGTCATTCAGTCTTCCTCCCAAGAAGGGGGGGGGGGGGCGCATATAACATATGGTCATCTCTCAGCCATCGGTTGTGTTAGCTGATGTTCAAATCTTTCCTGATTATGTTTCCACACAATTTGAGAGGTTTTAAGTGCCTTAAACGCAGAAAAGCGCATATGGAAGAGCTGGTCTTTTGACCTCGCCTCCCTTCCGCCGAATTCCCTGTCGAATTCTGGCAATATCAAAGAGTATTAGGGAGGTAAGTATACTCTTGAAGTGAAATAAACGAAATCACGGATTTCTTTTTTCATGAGAGAGTTGATACTTACCTCCCTAATACGGACCCGGCCTCTCCGCCCCACAGAGGCTCGGTCTTCAGTCTCTTGTAAAGTTGCATAGTGTCAGCCAATAAATTAGTCGGAGGAAGTACTAGTCGGCGCATGCGCAGTGGTGAGGCTAGCATCCGCCAGACTGTCATCTGACTACCTGCCCAGTAGGGGCACCTAACTTTTTTAATCTGAGGTTTTATTGAGTGAAAGCCGATATTTAGCAATATCAAAGAGTATTAGGGAGGTAAGTATCAACTCTCTCGTGAAAAAAGAAATCCGTGATTTTGTTTATTTCCCAGAAGGACTTGGGAGGGTCTGACGCGGGGTCAGGCAGTCCGAAATTAAATCATGGAGCGTCAGTTTCAACCCCTGGAGGCGCTCCACGTCTGCAACCAGAGGTTGCGGAAATGGCACCTCCGGCGTGGTTTGGACCTGCTATGCAAGAAGGCTTCTTGCATAGCATCCTTCCTACACTGGTGTCGTCCCTGCTACCGAAAGTTGTAGGGCTGTCTCTTCCCGTGCTTGGTACAGACCCTGTCCTTGGACAGGGTTCTGGACTGGCCACCGAGGGAGCTATACAAGATGGCTCCCTGGCAGTCCCGGCGGTCTTTGACCTGATGGGTTCTGTTTCTCTGCGGCCACCTCCGGGTAGTCCAGTAGTGGTGGCAGGTCCGTTAAGCATGGGAGCTGTCCGCTAGGACGGCGCCAGTGATTCCTCATCTGGTGATGACTCTTCGGAGTCTGAAGATGAAGAGGCCGAGGAGGAGAGATTGCTGCAGCCTGAAATGTCGCGGGTGGAGAGCAAGGAGGTCGATTCCGTCCTGGTTTGCTGCCAACCGACATGGTGACAGGTGTGGCTGGCGCCAGGCGTGGTATGCACCTATTTTGCCTGGTCCAGCAGTCATGCATGGGGTGCCGTTGGCGCCCGTGTATGGCCACGGTTCTTCAACCATTACGGGTCCACATGGTTTTCCGTGCCGGCCTACTCCATGGACTGGTGTTTTCCATGAGGTGGCGGTGGAACCGTACGGTACTGGAGTTCCTGGCATATTAGCGATGGCTCCTAGCCGGGAGGCCATTGCTGGTAGGGCTGTGAGTACGTCAACGGGTGATGTGTTCACGGGAGTGTCCTCTTCAGAGACAGACTGGTCTGAGGCTCTGGCTTGGCTAGCCAGGATGGACCCCTTCGGTGGTTTTGACCACGTCCGAAGAGGATGCACCCCGCCCATCGGTTGCATCGATTAGGATGGGGATCTTGCCTGCAG
The DNA here is from genome assembly GCA_034401795.1 of Chaetoderma sp. LZ-2023a. Taxonomy (NCBI): domain Eukaryota; kingdom Metazoa; phylum Mollusca; class Caudofoveata; order Chaetodermatida; family Chaetodermatidae; genus Chaetoderma; species Chaetoderma sp. LZ-2023a. Next base: position 1,109,866 of record CM067375.1, on the reverse strand, counting down.
CCCAGACCCAATCTATTGGACTGGATCCAAAGTTTATGGAGTTGTTAGATGCTATTTATAGCAAGCACCTCCTGACCAAGGGCCAGCTCCCTGTGGCCTCCAGGGAAGTGCGGGCGAGATGTCGTATTCCACGTGGGGAATACGACAAATATGGTGTTGTACCAGCGGTCACTGAGGATGATCGCTGGGTACTTGGAGTCCAGAGTGCTGGAGCGGGTCGCCCCGCTCCGGCGCTGGTGGACAAGTCCCAGGTTCACCATGAGGAAGTCCTGGCCCTATGTGATGAGGGGGGTGAGAGCAGCAATGAGTGCTGTAAATCACTCTTATCGCCTTCTTCAGTCGGTGTGGGCTGAAGCGGGGCAGGCCACCCTGTGCCTAGGGTTGGGTGATATTTGCCTAGCCATGACAATGTCGATATCTCATTAAAATATCGCGATATGACGATATATCGTCTATGGGATGGGGTGGGGATTAGGGTGTGACATATGGCATAAATGTACTTCAAATTAGGTGTCTACAAATTATTTTCATTATGAATCATTGCTTTCAAAACGTAATAACTACGTATTCCAATCTAGTTAATAGTAATATCCGGCACATGAAATTTCTATGTTTCACTCATCAAGATATTGTTTTAAGCAATGAACATAATGCAAATAATCGGTATTCATCACAAATAAGAAAAGTAAAGAGTTTACTTCTGTGTACTGCGATGTTTTCTTTACCTCACGACAAACTGTCATAAATCAGCCATTGTTGAGATGGGAGAAGAGATGCGAATAGCATTCTCTGCGCAGAAAAATGGGAATTCCGTTGAATGAAATCTGATTGGCTCTGGCGGGAGATGAGCCAATCAGAATTTACTCTTCAGAATTCTGATAAATAGACCAGCTCATCACAGTGGCTTGATAGAATCGGCTTCATTAAATAATAAAATAAGATTTTGAATGAGTAAATGCATTTTATTTGAATGAAATATAATATATTATAGCACAAATGTAAGCGGGAGTGAAGTTAAGTGAGGGAACAGCTTTTTTTTTTAATTTACCACTGGAATGACTGACTCAAGTTTTATAACAGAGCCAGTCATTCTAGTCGTAAATTAAAAAAAAAAGATTTCTTGGCCTGAAAATAGATATTCATCTATGATGTACGCTTTTAACCCTATTAACATACAGCTAACCAAAACAGTTCACGGGAATGATCTTGAGGAATGCCCATTTCCAGGCTGAGAGATTTATTTGAAAATTTACCACTGAAATGACTAGTTTTGGCTTGATAACCGAGCCAGTCATTTCAGTGTAAAATGATCAAAAAGATCTCTTGGCCTGAAAATAGATATTCAACTATGATGCAGCCTACGCTTTTAACACTTTTAAGATATGGCTAACCAAAACAGCTCGTGGGAATGATCTTAAGGAATGCCCACTTCCAGGCTGAGAGACTTATTTGAAAATTTAACACTGAAATGACTGACTCTGGCTTGATAACAGAGCCAGTAATTTCAGTGGTAAATTTACAAAAAAAAATCTTGGTCTGCAAGTAGATATTAAAAAAGCAAATATTTTAATAGCTACTATTAATTTTCTGTCTACATGTAAGTGCACAGTGGTATTTCAAAGTTTTGCCTACAAGTTACACGCAATAAATGTCAACATATTCACACGTTCTGGTTTTAACAAGTTTCGTAATGGTGTAGCGATGGCATCGGATCTGCTAAAAAAATCACTCAGATGGGATGCTTGTTGCGCAAATACAAATATATTTCTTTGCTAGCTTTGCCAACGTCGGTAACTGCGACTGGTGCCTTTTCCACCAACACAAAGTGTCAATTGTAATCTCCATGCTTGTGATGCTTGAGTAGCTATCGATCTCATTCTTAATGCTAATAATGGCAGATTCTGGCTTTAATAAACTGTCTTTATTAGCGAATAGAGATGTCAATGTAAGGCGTAAATTTATCACTGGAATGACTAGCTCGGTTATCACGCCATTCATTCTAGTGATAAATTTAAAAAAATACTATTCTCTTGGTCTACAAGTGAACGTTTTCCCAAGACAAACACAGAAGCCGTTATTCTGTTATTCAGAAGCTGTTAAAGGGTTAAGCAAGACAATCGATATAGATTGACATGTAATGATGACATCATCAGAATGGAATGCGGCGAGCGCAAACGGGTTTCCCAGTAAATAGTACTCAAAATGAGGCTGTCTTAGAGAAGAAAAGAATGGCGTCGTATATTTCTGTAATGATGCAAAGTGAACAACAAAACAATTCTTTTGAGGTTTATAGCATTTTATTAAGACAAACACACCATGGATTAATTAAACAGGCGTTATTTTGGAGATAAATTTGATTATATCCGATTATTACTACAACAAAGAATGGATTATTATTTGATGAGTATTACTGAGCAGACCACAGGTAAGTAGTATATATTGAATCTCTTTCAAAATCAAAATGAGAAAAATTAAAATATCGTCATAACGATATACACGATATTTGCGATTTTTTGAAATTATGACGATGTCGATATTTGATATATCGCAATTTTTTCGATAATATCGAAATACCGCCCAACCCTACCTATGCCACCTGTGGCACTATCGTGTATAAATGATGGCTTGGTGCTGTCCATGGATGCATTGGCAAGGGTGCAGGCGTGAGTGACAAAGTCACGACCATTAGGGAGCGTTTGCTTGGAATGCCCCTGACTGGCCCTAGCATCTTTGGTGGCCAAGCGCGGGCCATCTTAGAAGACACTGCCACCATCATGCAGAATCGGTTAGCTGTTAACCTAGTATGTGTACAAAGTCAGAATTGGTAGTAGTCCATCAAAGACTAAGGCTGTAATCGGATGGACATGCTACATTAAACAGACAGTCAGAATATTTAACATTGACAGACACATGCACAAGCACAAACCACATAAGGTAGTTTATTATTAAGAGTAACATCTATTATTTATATATAATTACTTTTATAAGATTGATATTTCACAGGCACAGGGTGGCAATATATTGTTAATGGCGGCATCTACAGCATGGAGTATGATTGGTTAACTGTAGACAAATGTCATCATATGGGTGATACAGAATTTATGCTTTTTGGTCACAGTTGATGATGGGAAAAGTGATGTGTGTCATGGTAGGTAACATGGTGATGTTATTTCCTGATATGCCGGGATGGCAACACATTACAAAACATGGAAAACACACATGCATGAAAACATATTGGTATTGACCCGGGTGGTGTGTGTGTATGTGTGTGTGTGGTGTGGTGTGGTGTGTGTGTGCATGCTCATCATGGGATATCAGTATGGTGAGGGTGTATTTCTATACTATAGCGAGGGTATAGTAATTTTCTGTGGTGACTGGTGCGCTTTTTATCCCTCCAGTCTGGAAGACGGGGGGATATAGCAATCAGCATGTCCATCCGTCTGTCTGTCCATCCGTCCATCCGTATGTCTGTCCCTGTCTTGTCACATTATCAGTATCATGTGCAGATGTGCTGGTACATAAGTTTACTGCATTGCCAATCATTTCTTATCAACACAACCCCTCCTACATTTTAGCTCTGATTCTTTTGAAACTTGGTAAGTGTTATCATTACCACATGAAGATGTGCATGTCCTATCCGTATACCTGTATGTCCATCCATCTGTCCAAAATGTATGTATGTCCCTCTGTCAGTCTCTGACAATCATTTCTTGTCAATGAACTCCTCCTAGAGGTCGTAATGGATTAACTTAAAATTTGTCGACAATATCAGTATCATGTGCAGCTGTGCATGTGCTTTGTTCGTGGCCAAAAAATTATTCATTACAGAGTTATCACCCTTTAAATATCTTAAAACCGATACATAAACTGCATTACACTTAGTGACAACGGAATTTAGGTTTTAGGAGGAGTTGCATTTTTCATTGATTAGTTTTTCTAGAATATTGTCATTTACAATTAGCGTTATATGTATGTCGACTCTTGATGTATGTTTATCTTAAATGTTTGGATCTAGGGTGATATGCCGTCTTCTAATGGCTCTTGTTAATGTTTATGGGTGATATGCCGTCTTCTAATGGCTCTTGTTAATGTTTATGGCGAGACTGGATTTAGATGATGTCATGGTGGTTCGAGAGTACTTTCAGTTTCATTCTAGAGCTTGGTTGCAGAGATTGAGATTGTGTGTCTCCATAATTCTGTTCTGATATATTTGGTGTGCAATTTATTCTTTGATCTAGTGTTATGTGCATGGACTTGTGTGTGTTGCTCTTGAATAATTTTGATAGAGATTTATTGAGTTTACCATGATGTAGTTGTCTTAGCAATGTCTATGATTGCAGAGTCCCAATATCTGTGAGTTTCAGCATGTTTTCAGTCTTGAAGATGTCTTCACCCTTTGCTGTTTTAGACAAGCCTGGAAATAAGGTGCCTGTCAAGGACATTGTCAGGCAACAAACTATCAAATGTCAGGCACAGTCTTGCCGGTTCCTGACATTTTGTCAGGTACAGATTTAAACAGTCCCCGTAGTTGCAGTGTACAACAAAAGAGTCTGCATACAAGTGTTGACAAAGCCAAAAAATATTCATCTACGTAAGGTGTATCACAATCATTATAATGACACATAGTTAGTTGCTTTTTGACATGTTTCTAATAAGTTCAAGTAAAGAACACTGAAACTAGAATAGTGTTGACAGGCAGCAAATTCTGGATGTCCGGTACTAAGTAGCTGGTGCCTGACAAAGTGTTGGACACTGTTGAAAAAGTTATTTCCAGGCCTGTTAGAGAACATGTTAAAACTTTTTCTGTAACCGTTTTAGCCTTGTTAGTTTAATTTCATGTGCACCATTCCAGATCATGTTACAATATGTGGTGTGTGGAATGATTATAGTAGAGTAGAGAGCTTTAACAGTGACAAGTGGCAGGTAAGGCTTAAGTCATTGGATGCATGACACCGATGACTTTTGATGCTTTCGCTGAAATTGTTTCAATTTGTTTATCCCAGGTTAGCCTAAGGTCACGATAAGCACCCACAAATTTTGTAAATGGAGCTTCCTGGATTTCTTGTTTATTTATATAAAGTTTTGGTATATATTTGTTCTTAATTTCTTGTAATTTGTAAAAAGCATGTAATTGGTTTTATCTACATTTAATGATAATTTATTTATTGCAAACCAGGTTGTAACCTCTTCCAGGGTTCGTACTGGTCATGGAAATCCTGGAAAGTCATGGAATCTGAAAATTTTAATTTCAGGCCTGGAAAGTCATGGAAAATCAGTGTTTTTCATCATAGGTCATGGAAAAGTCATGCAAAATGCTAATTGAAGACCGGGTGCCTATCCTTCTCCAGACCTGTTCAAGCTGCGCAGCAACCCAGTACTGAACAGGCTGAAGATTGTTGCCAAGTTAACAAATCTTGCTAATTGACATCTTTGGCCCCCCCCCCCCTTGCTCTATACACTGTGGAAATGCCAACGCAACTGACTCTCCATAACTTTGAAGATCACGAGATTTCGTTTTCTATCATTCTAACTGGATATGATGTTACCAGCTTATGACAATTAGAGAGTTTAATTTTAATTAATTTTTATGTTTTCATGCTTATAAATTACTTGATAATGTCATTACTGAAATACTGAAATCCTCTCAAAATTATTGAAAATCCATTGCTGAAAGGCATGGTGAAACTACTCAAAATCAGTTGATTTTCCAATTCAAAACTACTCCTAGATAAGATAGGGCAGCCCAACTAAAAGATTATCATGTCAATAAGCGTTAACATTTGGGAGAGTCAGAGACTACAGATGTAAAAAATATGTATAAGCCAAATCTGCTAGTTAGGAAACGGGTTAAATGGCTAAAGGGTGGGGCGGTTGAGGGGGTGGGGAAGGTGGTGAGGAATTGGGGAGTGGGGAGGTGACATCTTCATGCATGTTTCTAAAAAAAATTATGTTCCTGACCCCTATGTTATTTTTTTCCAAACCTCTTAGTGGCTGGAGCCTATAAGGACACATCGTCAGGATAGAAAATAAAATTGTTTAAGTTATTGACCTCTGTGTAGAAATTGTTGTACTGTAACTTGAACTGATTGCAATTTATCATTGTTTTTCTATAGTTTTAAGTGCTATACATTTTTGCTGATAACTGTACAATTTATAATTTGCATAGAAATACATGCTATCAAATGTCAAATTCTAAATTATGCCTTGTACTTGAACTTGTATGGTCTGTCCAGTTTTGTAAATCTTACTGGCCTTTTTCCTGTTGCAATGTTATTAAAATCTATCTATAATGATTAGGACAAATCTGCCTACAAAGGCGATCCCAATATTTTTGTGATGTTTCGACTATTTAATGCTCGAGATTAACATTTCTCCTGTAGTTGGGCTTTTTTCGCATTGTTGTAGCAGATTATGGTGTTTTTTTAAAAAGATAATTGCTTTAAGCATGATGCAAACATTAGTATGGTAATATTACTAGGCTATCAATGACAGGTGTTGGAGGGACATTCTATTCTATATTAGCTCATATACCACGCTGGTTTTAGCCTGCAGTGTAAAAGGCGTAGTACTCAGTGGTGGCTCAGCTCCAGTGAAGCCTCCTAATGGACATTTCCAGTTTTAGCTATGCCCCGCCCACCTCTATTTAAGCTCCACCCACACTTCACTGTGTTGGGATCGATCGATCTCTAAACTCCCTGACGATCAATTTCCAGAAAACTATACAGGTAATATTTTGTAACTGGTTTGACTTGGTGCGCCCGATCAAATTAGTTTCAAAATATTCAACAGAATATTTATTAAATGATAAAGCCATACAATTCGTATAACAACGCATAGTCCATCTTCAAATATGCGTTCGTGATGTACTTATAGACGTCATTCATGACGCCATTCATTATGATGTCATTCTACATGCTGCGTAGTTGATTATGATGTCATAGGATGGGTTGATAAAGTGGAAATATCTGTTGTTGGTGGTAACAAAGACCCAGACATCTGAACATAAAGCTCAGGACATGATACTGTCATGCTTGGAGGGTTTCAACCTTTTGGCACTTGCCCTGTAGGTGGGGCTTAGAATACACCTTCCGTATCCTCTGCGTGTCGTAAGAGGCGACTAAAGGAGGTAAGGGTGAGGTAACCCTGACAGAAACCTCGAGTGCTGAAGACGGAGGTTCCAGGCCGCACGGCGCACTCTAATAAACCATGGATCCACGCACTTAACGCTTATGATCATGTCGATAGTCACTTACAGGACTGACGGTATGATCAGCGAACGAAAAGAAGAAGAAGAACCTTTTGGCAGGAGGGCTGAGCAGCAATTTGATCATTATGTTATGTCACTGCTGAGCTTAAAACTGGGTTAATGAATTAGTTACTCACCATGAGATGCATCCACTGCACGACTGGACAGGTGTCACAGTTTTTGGTTGTCATCGGGTAGAAGCAGGATTTGAACCTGTGTCTGGTTTCTACCTGAAGATCATCAAAAAGTAATTATAATTTTTTAATAAAAGTTCTGTAATTCCAGAAATTTAGTTATAATCACGATATTAGGTGTTTGCTACGGTATTTCTAACACGAATATCGGCTGACGTCGTTCTCCGTAGGGTCTGAGCGGGTGACGTCACACCCGTGATGCTCGGATGTTTATGTGAAGAAAACTTTTTCATTAATTCGCGCATCTTGTTCTGGGTGCTGCGTACTGAAAATGGTACCAGAAAACTTTGGAATGGTCAAGTTTACGTGTGATCACGATCGGTTTGCAATGATCGGTGGTGTCAAAATTCTTGAGTGATGCGTGGTCTGCGGTTTTACCGTGTACTACAGCAGTTTGTTTACATTTTGTTGTTTCTTCACATATCGTGTCGGCTTTCGTTAGGAGTATAATTTATATTGATTGGTAAATATACCCCGAATGCTATGCGATATGATTCCTGGTTCCGTTATACATCCTGGAGGATCAATTTATGGGTGTATTTATGCCCGCTTCGTTCTTGTAGTCATAATCAATGCGATCTTTGCTGTAACGTTGCGGGGTGGGGTGCGGGAGGGTTTGCACTTAATTTATGGTCAAATTATTTGAAAACTAATTGTCTGCCTTCCACTTTTGTTTCGTTCCGCTGGCTTATTGTAGGTTTGGTTTATAGGCCAGGCCATCCCCGCCATCATGTGTCGATTGCCACATATCGTACGGGTTCTATACAAGGACCATGTCTGTCTCCACTGTATTAAGCGTAGTCTTGACAGTAGGTGTAACATTTGCGCGGTGTGGTCGGTCGATATGATGCTTAAGTTCCTTGCCAGAAGGACTTGGCAGGGTCTGACGTGGGGTCAGGCAGTCCGAAAGTAAATCGTGGAGCGTCTGTTTCGGCCCGTGGGGGCGTTCCACGTCTGCAACCGGAGGTGGCGGAGATGGCACCGCCGGCGTGGTTTGGTCCGACTAGGCAAGGTGTCTTGCATAGCGTTCTGCCCACGCTGGTGTCGTCCCTGCTGCCAAAAGTTGTAGGGCAGTCTCTCACTATGTTTGATTCGGACCCTGTCCTTGGACAGGGTTCTGGACTGGACACCGAGGGAGCCATTTCGTACGGCCCCCCTGGCAGTCCCGTCGGGCTCCGGCCTGATGGGTTCTGTCTCTCTGCGGCCACCTCCGGGTGGTCCAGTAGCGGTGGTCAGTCCGTCAGGCATGGGACAGCGGCCGTC
>CM067375.1:1077663-1100663 GCA_034401795.1 Chaetoderma sp. LZ-2023a | reverse complement strand
TTAGCGTTAATACTGGGTTAACCCATCATAGCCATGTTCCCTCAATTAAATTAAACAATTATAGTATGATGTCACATATGCTATGACATCACACCTATACTGTGATGTCACACATACTATGATGTCACACATATACTGTGATGTCACACATATACTGTGACATCACACATATACTGTGACACCACACATATACTGTGGTGGCACACATTATTATGACACATATACTGTGATGTCACACATATACTGTGATGTCACACATATACTGTGATGTCACACTTATACTGTGATGTCACACATTATTATGACACATATACTGTGATATCACACATCATATATGCTCCAGTGAAAGTTCTTGTCATCCTGTTGTGGGAAGGAGAGGGAAAGTAGTACATCCATGTTGTTCCATTTTGAAAGAACAGGTGGTGCAGGCCAGACAAACTTGTTTGCTGAATTCCGCCTGTATGAACCGGTGGCATTTCAGTGAAATGTATTTAATTGAATGTGTTGACTTGGGCTTTCTTTTAGTGGCAGATTTTTCCGCACTGTCAAAAAGGAATGAAAGCTCATAGATCAAAGGGCTTGACTGCATGAGTTATGCTAAAAGATTTGGAGCCAAAGTCTCAAAGATGTAACTGTATGATGAGCGACTGATCATTGCAACAAATTAATTGATCACTAATATTTGGTCTGAAGACAATTCATGAATCCATTTCCTCACTCAATTATATGACATCATAATCAACTATGTGACGTGTAGGCTGATGTCATAGTCCGTCTTTAACGCTTAATAGTCTGACATGTTGTACGAATTGTATGTCTTTACCATTTAATGCTTAATAGTCTGACACATTGTACGAATTATAACTCTACCATTTAATAAACATTCTGTTGAATATTTTGAAACTAATTTGACTGGACACTGTTGCTGCCTTAGGCTCTGGGAGGGGGGACTTATAGGTGCACTCTTTGTAAGACTTGTAGTTGCGCTCTTCGGGAGACTTGTAGATGCGCTCTTTGTGAGACTTGTAGATGCGCTCTTTGGGGGACTTGTAGGTGCACTCTTTGAGAGACTTGTAGATGCGCTCTTTGCGAGACTTGTAGATGCGCTCTGTGTGAGACTTGTAGATGCGCTCTTTGGGAGACTTGTAGATGCGCTCTTTGAGAGTCTGACAGTTAAAGATTATTAACCATAATACGGCATGCCTCACGTGTGAGGTAATTCAAGCGAATTACTATTGGGACTCTTCATGCCAGGGAGACACTCTGGTATTGCAGGGAGTAACCTCCACTTTCTGAATTCAGGAAGAGGAGGATCTTAATATTCGCACAAGCTAGTGTTAAAGTCTTCATACTAGATTCCTTTCATAGAAATTAATGAGCCATAAGTATATGGCAGAGGTGAGTATAGGACAATTTTCAAACATACGACCAGCCCCTAGAGGGTGTCTTGGTTGGTCTAGTCTATGTACATGATGTAGGTAGAAGTCTAGCTAAATAGTTCATTACAACATCATAAAGTCGAGCTTCTTGCTTGCATTGAACACATTTCTGGTTAGGTTCTTAATCTTATTTTAAATCTTTAACGTCAAACCTTTTTGCAGGCAAACTTTTTTCAGATCATAACTTTAAATTTAACAGATTGTATTATTTGTATGTAACTTTTATCTGTTTCAGTGCTAGCAAGTCATTTGCTGTTCCAGTCATGATTGGTACGATGATGTTATACTAAATATGATGTCTCAGTCATGAGAGATTTATCACTGACGTCTCAGCCACACACGATTTCGCACTCGTGATTAGTTTCAAATGGTCATGCTGGCCAAAAACAGCGTCTGTAGTTGTCTTGAAAAATCTCCATTTAAAAAGTCATTTGACCGTTGAAGGATCCCTGATGACATGTTTGCCACACCATCACACCTGACACGTGATTATTACAAAGCCACACCAGATCTATCGCATCTCACATGTGATGATTACGAGCAGGTGTATGAACCCGCTGAAGATTCGTTTCTCATGCTTGATGCTCTGCAGCAAGAACTGGACGTTTTGAAGAACATAAATCCATTAGTTTGTTTGGAGATTGGAGCCGGCTCCGGTGTCTGTATTACCTTTCTTGCTCAGCTCCTAGGAGCAGACCGTTGCAGTTATTTTGCTACTGACATTAGTCCTGAAGCTGTTGATGTTAGTGAGCGCACAACCAGACAGAACTGTGTCTCTGTCAATCTTGTGCTTACAGATCTTATGAATGCTCTGTCACACAGACTGGCTGGTAAAATTGATATTCTCTTGTTCAATCCTCCATATGTTGTTACACCCTCTGAGGAAGTGCAAATTGTCGGTATTCAAGCAGCGTGGGCAGGGGGAGTAAAGGGCAGAGAAGTAACGGATCGTATTCTTCCTGACATTTCACGCTATCTCTCTGATCACGGTGTGTTTTATCTTATCGCGCTTAAGGAGAATGATATTATAGACATTGGACAGATTATGCTCAGTCAGGGCTTAAGCATGGAAAACATTCTCTCACGACAAACGGGACCTGAGCGCTTGAGTGTTTTAAAGTTCTCAAGAATACACTAAGAACTACTTTCGCTCATTCAGGTAAGAACTGAGTTTTTCATTTCCATCTGTATAATTTAACTGCGTGTTTAAAAAAATAGACTGCCATCAGACACATCCATCAGTTATTCATGTGTCAATCATCGCCTAGTTATGTGTCAATCAGGAGTACGCCATATATCACTCATGACTAGGTCATGTGTCAATCATCAGTAGGTCAGGTGTCAATCATCAGTGGGTCAGGTGTCAAACATCAGTAGGCCATGTGTCAATCATCAGTAGATCATGTGTCAATCATCAGTAGGTCATGTGTCAATCATCAGTAGGTAATGTGGCAAACATGAGTAGGTTACGTTTCAATTATCAGTACATGTAGATGATATGTCAATCATTAGTTAGTGATGCTGTAGATATCGGATGTGTCTTAAATTCTGTGTCACTCCACCCAAGATACCAGTTTACAATAAGAGCGTTAGGGCCAGTTTGAGTGAAGAGTGAAGTTGTCCAAATTCTGAAGAAGAGCAAACTGCCCCTGGAGGTATAATGTCAGCCACAGTGAAAGAGAAGCTATCAACAGCTGAGCTAATGATACAAGCATCATTATGGCTGCAGACAAAGGCTGCACATCTGTTATCCTGGATGAGCGATACCCATCATCCGAGCTTGGTTAGAGGCAGACAACACTCTCAAAGACAGATGTAAATTGAAGGTACTAGAACTTCTAAAATTTTGTCTTAACAGCACATATTTTCTATATAATGTGCAATTCTACAAACAGAAACATGATGCTGCCATGTGATCCACCATCTGTCCCATTGTGGTCAGTCTGTACATGGAGCATTTTGAGTGTGACGCTTTAGCAACAGTGCCTCAAGACCCAAATATGTGGTACTGGTATGTGGATGACATGCTGACCATGATACACCAAATGGAAATGGATGGATTTGCAAATCATCTTAATTCGATTAACCCACTCAGCCAATTCACATCAGAAGCAGAAGTGGTTGAGATTCTGTTTCTAGACACACAGATCCATCTATTTAAGTGATGATGGAAGCGTTAAAGTAACAGTTTAAAGGAAGCACACACACAGGTCAGTACCTAAATTTCAACTCCATCCACCACCTCAACCACAAAAGACCAGTCATCCGCTCATTCACCCAGTGGGCAGAAACCATCATCAGTACTGAAGAGGCCAAAGCTAAAACGAGTTGGTGATATCAAATCTGCCCTCATGGCCAACAACTACCTTGATTGGATGTTAGATGTCCCAAAGAAGAGGGCTCCAATTCGATCAGAGGACAGCAACAAGGAGAAACATATCACGCCAAGCATCCCATACATCAGAGGGGTGCCTGAGCGGCTCCAAATAACTTTCAAATCATATGGAGTTGACATGTACCACAAGCCTGTGAATTCACCTTTCCAGAGTATGTACCCATTATATGATGTCATAATCATCTACGCGGTGTGTAGAATGACAACATAATGGATGATGTCATGAATGACGTTGATAAGTACATGAGTGGAGCTTAGCTAGTGATGGGCAGGACAGAGCTAAAAATGGAAAGTCCATTCTCACTGATTTATGACACTCTCGTGATCCCACAAAATCTCACAGAGTCTCGGAACGAATGCCACCCTCCAGATAGAGATCAGTCTGCCTGATGAAGCTCGAGCGATCTGAGTGAAATATTCCAAGTATGTTAACAAAGATCAGTCTGGCTGATGATTGATGAAGCTCAAGTGATCTGAGTGAAATATTCCAAGTATGTTAATAAATTAGCTTCAATTCGTTTAAAATGTCTAATTATGAATCTGGAGCTAGGGTAAATGGTTAGCCATCCTCTTTGTTCTTCTTTGTTGTGGAAAATCACTCTATGCAGGTGCTGACAGTCGTAAATTGAACTATAATACTAATAATGTTATACAAGTACTCGTGGCATTACAGTATTTTGGCATTGACAGCGAATCGAACCCACAACCGGCAAAAGCGCCTAGCATCATAGCCCACAAATGCTTCCACCACACCAACACCACAAGACAAAAGTCTTACTTTGCCGGTGAGTATGGGATGACTACAGCATCAAAGCAGTGTGTTTTCACTTCTATGCTGGTAAGCAACAAGGTGTGTAAAACACCAATCTTTCACTTCAAGACTATACTTATCTCCCTGATACTCATTGATATTTCCTAAATGACCAACTAGTTCCAATAAGACTCAGACGTGAACTCTGAGCACTCTGATTTCAAAATTTTTAATTTTCAAATTAAATTACAAAATGAACTTGTGTTCATTTTTAAACAAATTTGGTGGAAGATGGTGCTGTCGTAGACAGCAACATCATCCACCAAAATTGGTTAAAAATGTACACCAGTTTCTTTGCTACTGGCACCGTAAAAAGATAGAATGTTGACATCAGACTGGTAAGGGCTAAAGGAAACTGCTCCCACTTGGCAGGTTATTGATCTGACAGCTCGGCGGATGTGCCGCCCAATGGTGTGTGCGCACACTGTCACTTCTTCTTTCTTGATTATTCCAGGCTGCCATTGCAACACAGCCGTTTTGAATTCTATGCAGCTTTGGCTTAGTTTCCAATTTTTAAAGCCTGAATTTAAGCTAGCTTTTGTGTCTAACTCATTTAGGTGATGATGTCTGAGCATAATAAGTCACCAGAGGCCAATCCTGGACCTAGCCATCAGGTGTCTTTTATTAACTCACCTGGCCAGAATGGCCAAGTGAGCTTATGCAATTGCGACTGACCGTCATCCATCCATCCGTCTGTCCGTCCATCCGTCAACTTTTTCTTTAAACGACTTCTTTTTGAGAACCACTGGGCCAATTGCAATTATATGTGGCAGGATGCATCCTTGGGGCATAGGGATCCAAGTTTGTTCAAACGAAGCCGATCGGCCAATTTAGTCGACGGCCATCTTGGACTTTAGCCAGTTTTGCGAAACTTCTTTTAAAATCTCCGAAACTGCTTGGGGGATCGATTCAAAACTCATGAAATATCATTTAGGGCAAGAGCTGAACCAAAGTTGTTCAAGAAAACCTGATTGGCCAAATAATTTGGCGGCCATCTTAGACCTAGTTTTCCCAAAATCGACTTCACCAAAACCGCTGAAGGGATCGGGCCAAAATTTGGCAGATATGATTAGAGACTAAGGGCCATTAAGACTTGTTCAAGAGAAGTTGATACAGAAAAAACATGGCACCCCTGGACCAATCAAAATGTAGTGTGTTTGGCAACCATTTTGGATTATTTTATTTGATGAATTTTGAATCAAAATTAGTTTTATATAATATGCCGATCAGCTAATTTGCCCAGCACCCATCTTGGATTTGGCTGATTTTTTAGAAACTTCATTAAAAATCTCTGAAACTACATGGTGGATCAATTCAAAATTCATGAAACATCATCTGGAGCAACAGGTTAAGCAAGGTTGTTTACGGGAACTTGATTGGCCAAATGCTTCAGCGACCATCTTGGAAGACCTAGTTTTCACGAAACTAACTTCTCCATGACCGGCTGAACGGAAATTCAGGGCCTAAACATCATTACGGTTTGTACAGTACATGGAAAGTTGATACATAAAAAACCATCTCTGCCATGAATCAATCAAAATTTCGGATTGTATGTCTCTAAAGTCACATGTTTGAGAGAGTGCTATTAGTTGTGTACGTGTCACTATTTTCACATTCAAGTTGTTCACGGTTATTAGCTCACCTGGCCCGCAAATGAACTTATGCCATGGTGGCCATTAGGGTTGGGCTATTTTTCGATATTATCGTCAATATCGCGATATACCGAAGACCGATACCGAAATCGTCATAATTTCGAAAAATCGTAAATGTCGTCAATACCGACAGGATGATATTGCACTTTTAACTGTGAGCATAACATAAATAACTAAGTTAGAAATGTCATACTCCTACCTCTATTCGGTCCAGTAATAGTCTTTAAGTAAAAATTCAGTCTTTGTCTATGGTAATAAAAACTTAATAAACTCAAAAATAATTTGTGTTCATTTAATTCATGGTTTGTTTGCGCTAATAAAATGATTTAAAAGTCCAAAATAATCCTTTGTTGTTCACTTTTTATAATTACATAAATAGACGACGCCATGTTTTTTTCTTGCCTCATTCTGAGTGTTAGTCAGTGGGGAATACCATTTGCACTACCCACATTCCAATCTGGTGACATCATTACTTCAGGTCAAGCTATTTATACATTAGTCATTGATCTGCATGGTTAAACATTCTTCTGACCGTGAAAGATTTAAACTTTAAAACTTTTTAGGTCGATAGGAAACCACACAACACTTAATCCCTTATCAATACCACAGCTTGGAACGGTGGGTGAGGGGAAGTTAATCTCTTGCTTTACCGTTATACGTTTTTATGTAACTTTATACAATATATTTAGCATTTTTAAACGAATCAGCTCAAAATTCATTCCACATATAACATTACAGATTTATTCTAAGTGAGAAACAGCCTTAAAATAAATAATTTAGGCCTACTTATTTCCAGTCTTAGATCTGTTTTGGCTGCAGTGTTAACTGGGTTAATTTCACACATCACGGCTACGCTTTGAGATCAATGGATAGAACCGTGATCAATGGATAGGACCGTTAAGTAGTGTTTGAATAGGTCTACAATGGGACAAATTAGTATAAATATTACAGACCAAATAAAATCTGATATAATTGTTTCCAGTCTTCACGCTGGTTCTCGTTATTTTATTAATTTGTATCGTCTACGCTAGCGGCGGGCGTGATAACAGCTGTCGGAATTCTGCAGTGCGAATTCTGATTGGCTCAAGTATGATACGGCGGCCAATCAGATTTCGCTCTGCAGAATTCCTTTCTGAGCAATGAAGTTAATGCGTATTCCTAACTCAATCTTTTGACAGTTGCCGTGCGGTAAAGATAACACAAAATACAACACAAGAACAGAAGAAAATCCTTTATTTTTCTTATTTGTGATGGATACGGTTTGTTGCATTACATTCGTTGCTTTAACCTGTATATTGAAGGGTGTCAAAGTGTGGAATTTCGTGTGTTAAATATGCGGAAATGGCAATCATGGCGATCTCAATTTACGGTTTCAATGCAACAAATTTAATGAAAATAACTTGTAGACACCACCAATTTGAAATACATGTTATTCTATGTTTACACCATAACTCCACACCCCACCCAAATGACGATATATCGTGATACCGCGGTATTTTAATGAGATACCGATATCGTCATGCCTTGAGCAATATCGCCCAACCCTAGTGGCCGTGCATCCGTCAGTCCGTTGTCCATCCGTCAAATCACATCTCCTCATTTATGCTTCAACCAAATTTATCTGGAAGGATCCTATGGTGGTAGGCTCCAGAACTTGTATTCAGAATTTTGCTTGGTCAATTTCTCTGGTGGCTATCTTGAATTTTCTGGAAATTTGCCGGAATCATTTAAAACGCTCCTCCTCCGATATAAATGGCCCCACTTCAGCGATACTTGGGTGGACTAATTCTATGCTGGTAACCTTCAATACTTCTAATGAGAATTTTGATTGGTCAATATTTCCGGTTGCCATCTTGAAATTTCTGAAAATTTCTTGAAATCAGTTAATAACCCACTCCTCATTAACCACTTGACCGATTTCAAGCAAACGTGGTTGGGAAGACCCTAGATGCTTCGGAACATGCATACAGAATTGTGATTGGTCAATTTTGAGCCATCTTGAATTTTCTGAAAAAATGGCGGGAAATCATTTAATATGCTACTCCTCGTTAACTGCTTGGGCAATTTCAACCAGACTTGGCTGGGAGGATACTAGGTTGTTGGTTTCAGAATTTTTATACAGATTTGTGATCGGTCAATTTTTCTGGCAGCCATCTTGGATTTTCCAAATAAATTTGCTAAATCAGTTAATAGCCCACTCCTCATTAACCACTTGACCGATTTCAAGCAAACGTTGTTGGGGAAGACCCTAGATGCTTCGGAACATGCATACAGAATTTTGATTGGTCAATTTTGAGCCATCTTGAATTTTCTGAAAAATGGCGGGAAATCATTTAATATGCTACTCCTCGTTAACTGCTTGGGCAATTTCAACCAGACTTGGCTGGAAGGATACTAGGCTGGTAGGTTTCGCAATTTTTATACAGAATTGTGATCAGTCAATTTTTCTGGCAGCCATCTTGGATTTTCTGAAAAATTTGCTAAATCAGTTAATAGCCCACTCCTCATTAACCGCTTGGCCAAGATTTATAGCCCTTTTGATATCCGCTTCATTTACCAGGTCAGCCTGCTTTCATTTTAATCTATACAAAGGAAGACAGAGTTAGTTTTGGTGATATATACTGCTACATGTATACATACCATCTTGAGGCAGAAGCAGACTGGGATTTGTGTCATGAACATGTGTTTTAGTTTTTACACTGGAGTTTTAATTGTTTTCATCATTATAAATTGAACTCATCATCATCATCTGAGTGATTTTATCATCATTAAATATATATATGTGTGTGTGTGTGTATATATATATATATATATATATTATATATATACCAAGTTACTAAGTCAACAATGCTTCAGAACGTGTATACAAAATTTTGATTGGTCAATTTTTCTGGTGGCCATCCTGGATTTTCCGAAAATTTTGAGAAATCAGTTAAAAGCCTACTCCTCATAAACCGCTTGGCCAATTTTGAAGCAAACTCAGCTGGAAGGACCCTAGGTTGGTACGGTTCAGAATTGGTATAGAAAACTTGACTGCTTCATTCTTTTTCTGATGGCCATCTTGAATTTTCCGAAAAATGACGGGAAATCATTTATAATGCTACTCTTCATTAACCATTTGTTCCAGTGACTGTCTTGTTTTCACAACTGACATCTCAGGAATTGCTGTAGGGAGCAGCCTGAAACTCATTTAATTTCATCGATACCTAAGGGTGATTACGGTTTGTTCAAGAGAATTTGTTCCTTGATAAAACATCGTTGTCATGGATCAATCAAAATCTAAGGTTCAATCTGATTGTGTGGTCAGCGTCCATCATTAATTTCCCTCTGAATATCATTTCTACTGAATACCAATTTTGGATTTTATGCCTTGTTGCTGCGGAATTTAAAGTATTATGTCTGTTCAAATGCCTTAGATCAAATGCTAATGGTCCAGGTGAGTGTTAAGGTGCTTGGGCCTCTTGTTGAATATAAAACATTTGTATATCACATTAGTTTCTTCTAGGCAGTGTTTTCCCATGAGTTCAAAAACAGTATCCATATCATGCCTGTCCTCCTCTCTGACGAATGGTAAGCCATTGTATACATCTAATGCATCCTAGCTAACGCTGGTGATGAATGTGGCTATTCTGTATCTTGTTCTTTCAATTCTGTCACGATCTCAAATGAATCCCAAATCAGTTTCCAACATTTCCAGTTAGCTGCAGAGTTTCCTTGTGGATGGAGCTTTGTTGGGAGTGGAACACTGCTATTTAGTCGTGACCTTGATAGAATGGAAGTATCTAGCACCCGAGGTCAGCCATAGTGTGTATGAGTATTAACACTTTAATGGTCAAGATTTGTCGTGAAAATCAAAGTATGTGCTCTGGGAATGTCCATTTACATGCCAGTGGAAGACCTTTTTTTTAAATTTACCACTGAAATGACTGACTTGACTATTGAGCAAGTCATTCCAGTGGAAAATTAAAAAAAATAGTCACATTGCTGTGTAAATAGATATTTGACAAGACAACTGTAGAGGCCAGTTTTGGTCGCTTTAACCGTTAACCCGTACCAGTCTGATATCAGTATTCTATTTTTTTACTCTGTCAATGTCAAACAAACTGGTGTAAATTTTTCAATAATTTTGGTGGACGATGTTGCTGTTTGTAGAAAATGAACACCAGTTTGACATTTAATTTAATTTGAAATTTTTAAATTTTGGCTACAGAGTGCTAAAGATTAAAGGATTAACCAGTGTCTTTCTGATATATATGTATACAGTAGAAAGCTAACAATCACAATTTCAAAATTTAAGCATCATAGGCATGGTCCCTAGTGGCTTCCTTTTTTCCGTTACATTTTACAACAAAGAGTTCAAAAATAGTAAATTTGCAATTTTCCCAATTTACACAATGATCCATGTAGGCTAAAGTAGAATTTTTGTTTTCAAAAATGTGGATGTAAGATGATACCTGAAGGCAACTTTATCAAAAGCCACCATGCTTGTCTATATAGATTTTTCCTGAATATATGAAATGGCTATAGTAGAAAGTTGGCTAAATTTAGTTTCTAGGCACATTTTTTAGTATTGTGAGTTCAAGGTCAACATTGATTGACAGAGATGCAATATGTGGGCGAGACAAAGCATGAAGTCCAGATACGTATCAAAGAACACATCAGAGATACAAAAAATAGGAATGACACACCAGTCTCACATTTCAACTTGCCGACCCATGATACGACCTGTATCAAATATAGAGTCAATGGAGTCCTCCGCCACGATCCTGCTAGCGAGGGAGCCACAACTCCATGCAAGGATCGTGAATCTTACTGGATCCACCAACTACATACTATGGATCCTGTAGGTATTAATCACACAGATTGGTAACCCCTACATCCTGTGGGTAAGCAACCATATACTTACAACATGGGTTACCAATACATCCAACCCGAGACAACACCTATGACGTCAGACAACATAAGTCACAACACACATTCACGTCATGTGTGTCACACACACACATACTTTACGCTACTATGACGTCACATTACAACACTTGGCAACTCTTTTGCAAATGCCGAGCTACACATGTGCTTTCTGTGAAAAAGTTTTTTCACAAATATTTTTCACAAAGATACCGTCTCTCGAGACATAAAACCTTGAAACACGGCAGTTTAGCGAGGATAGCCTGCACCAAGTGCAAATCCACTTTTTCCAGGAAGGAAGATCTGAAGAGACACAACAAGAAATGCCATCCAATGAATCTTACAACACCTGTAAGCGAAATAAAAGCACTCTTTGGTCTCAACAACCTATCTCTAGAGAATACTACAACTAGCCAGAATCTTCCTGCCAACACACCAAGATTTAACACTATTAATCTGTCAGTCCTAGATCTAAACATCAATTTTGAAGAATTTGACAGGGAACTGGAACGTTTCGTAAACTCAACTGCACCCACACCGGTAGCCGCAGAAACTAACATAGAACCTCCATACAGTATCGAAGAGGAAGCCATCATCTTCGACGAGGCTGCAGAAGAAATCTTCGACCTATTGAACCAAACACCACCAGGGACACCGGACAGCAGAGTTAGTGCACAACAATCACCTGTGGGAGCGATAGCACAGTCATCACCCGCATCACCAGACTGGGGAGCAGGAGCACCATACATACCGGCCACACAAAATAGTTTCTACCCGGACGTGTCAGAAGTTGCTGTAAACACCCTCTTCTTAGCACTTCCCCTGGGATCAACATTTAAGATCCACAGGACGATACAAACAGATTCATCATACAACCATTTGATGATATACTTAAACACTGTAGCAAAAACCCAAAACATGGGCCCATGTCCTCTGGTGAGTAACCAAAACCTTGGTACGAAAGGCCATAAGTCTGGATCACTGCGATTGTTGACGTCACCAATAATGCCATATTTCCTTCTTTTTTAGGATAACCACTCTGGCTATCCACAATCTTCTTAATCACCTGTAAATCCCCACAATATTTTAGATCGCAACAGCAACTTTGGGAATCCCGCCACCAGCCATATAAAATGGCTGCAGACAGAATTTTTCTCCCAAAACTACTACAGGCGGCTAATAGCGGTAAACAACTGCATTACCTGCCAAACTAATGGTTAAAATATGGTTACTGCGGCTAAACATTTCCAGGGTAACCACACAGGTGCGGCTAAATGCAGCAAATGCAGGCACATACAGCAAATTTGTGGGAAATGCTGGAAACATTGTTTCCCGCATTCATCGCATCCCAGATCCTTAGTAGCACTGTTACCCGCACTGGGAGCATATATAAACAGGCCTAAACAAGCCATTGGCATCCAGACTCTTCTAAGCCTCTAGATAGCGTCAGGCAAAGTTATTGCGTTTTAGCTTTAGATAATGTTGATTGACAGAGAGCTTAAAACTAAAGAAATATTGCCTGACGCTTTCGATAAGTTTAGAAGAGTCTATATCACGCATATTGGTAACCCCTACACACTGTGGGTGAGCAACCATATTGATTGACAGAGAATCGAAACCACAACTGGTGAAAGCCCCAAACATCATAGCCAACAAATGCTTCCACCACAACAATGCCACCAATGCTTAAACCACACCAATGCCACCAATGCTTCCACCACACCAACACCACCAATGCTTCCACCACACCAACGCCAGCAATGATCCCACCACACCAACGCCACAAATGCTTCCACCACACCAATGCCACCAATGCTTCCACCATACCAACGCCACCAATGCTTGCACCACACCAACACCACCAATGCTTGCACCACAGCAATGCCACTAATGCTTCCACCACACCAACGCCACCAATACTTCCACCACAGCAACGCCACCAATGCTTCCACCACAGCAATGCCACCAATGCTTCAACCACACCAACGCCACCAATGACCTACATCATGAAAGCCTCACTGGCAAAGTAAGTCTTGTCTTGCGGCATTGGTGTGGTGGAAGCGTTTGTGGACTATGATGATTGGCGCTTTCACTGGTTGTGGGTTCTGTTCCCTGTCAATGCCAAAATACTGTAATGCCACCATTGCCATGACCACTTGTATAATAGACCTTTCCCACATTAGCGTATTTTGGGAAATTACCTTCCCGGAATGCATTGCACATTCCACTTCCGGCTGGTAAACGCGATAGCCGACATGCAAACGGCATTACTTTACTATGGGAATCAGATACAGTGCACTTTAAGCATCGCATATGAAAAACTATGTTCATAATATTATTGAAGTCATGCATCATTGGAAAGCTAAGCCAATTTTCTATACATTTCTGTTTTAGTTTTGTAAAATTTAATACGGTTGATTGCCATTAAAAAATATCCCCTATTGTCCACTTGATTTAATGAATCTAAGTCGAATGGTGTATTTTATATGTGCAAATAACTCGGTGAAAACGTTACAAAAATATAAAAAATAATGCATTAATGTTTCGGCAACTGAATGCACTTTCCAATGATATATGATTTAAATACTGTAATGATTTTAGTTAATCATACGAATGGTTTAGATTGTGGTGTATTTTAGTGCAAAAGTAACCTCAATGCGGGCCAGCGGCTTGTTGGCGGCTATACCAGCCAGCAGTTGTTATTACACCACAAAAACATCCATTACCGTTCAATCACTACTTGCTAAATCAATTATCTGCATTTAGCTACCAGAATAAGATTTTTATGCTTGCATACACTCCTCCCAATGCCTATCCTATTAATATGGATCCTCAACCAGGCTACTGCTTAGGTCCATCTCCAGTATATTGACTGATATAGACTGGCACAAGTCTGTACTCACTCCATAGTGACGCCTGTCACTAAGCGCGCTTGCGCATGTGCACTGGAGCCCAAATAGGAAACAGATCCACTTTTCAATTATTCTGCAAGCAGAATAACTGCTCAAATATTACTAGAGAGTTTTTATAGCTTTGCGCTGTGTCAGCTATACTTTTGAAAGGACTTCCTAATGCTGTAATGCCTGCTATGAAGTCTATCCTCCCTAAGTTACGTTTAGGAAGTATTTTGTGGTTATATTGAACTTTATAAATATGTATATAAATGTTACCGGTTTTCGTGAGGTGTAGCTAACGTTTTCGTGGTAACAATCTTAATATGCCTATGTCATCATCATCATCTTAAATCTCTAGTGTACTCCAAGAGCCCTTTCTCACTTTTCAGTTTAGTGCATTATAAGGAATTTAATTTATTCCCTATGAAAGATAGTTTTCTTGTCATTAGGGTTTTGTTTTGTTTTTAATTTGAACTTTCCCGCCTTTCTTAGAAATGAGTTTACATGTTTCTAGACTCTTTATAACGAAATACCAAGCTGTATGCTTCATTGTAACCTTTTTTTGTTTTTAGGAGTCTGTTAAATCGACCGATAGGATCAAATGCACGTCCTCCAAGTGTGATTGCCTTCACTCTGCGGAGTATGGAGGACATCTCTGTTCTAATTGCACCTCGTGTACCCCCACAACAATGTGCGGGATATGCAAATGGTGGTCGGCGTCAGTGTCTAAGGCCTTTTTTAAGGATTTGCCCTCTAAACAACCGCTGCCCTCTGGTCGATCTTCCCCTACCCCGTTGCTGTAAAGACAAAAGCTGTGTCTTTTGCAAAAACTAATGTTTCTAATCCATCAGCAATGGAGGGGGCGGGGGCCTCTTCGGCGAATTCTGAAGCTGTTTTGGCTTTGTTTGCTAGGTTCGAATCCTTTGCTGCTGTATTGACGAAATCGCTAGACGAAAGAATTTCTTCTGCCATCCAGGAGGGCAAGAAACAGGAAGTTTCTTCAGAATCGGACAAATGGGGAAAACCGATTCCTCTTACGTCCAGACAAGAAATCAGGTCTCCAAAACAAAAGACTAGAGCGAAAAGGCTCTCGAAGGTGAACTCGAGCAGGTCACCAGGTCAAACCCACATTAGTCTTGAGGGTGAAAGGCATGACCCTCAAGCAGTGGTGGCGGCGGCGGAAGCCCCCGTCCAAAAGCCTTATGCTTATGCCAAAGTTTCAATCATTCCGGTCGTCAAAAATGTTCATAGGTCGCCTATAGCCAGAGGGTCTTCAATCAAGCTTTTCTAGTACTTCCGTTTCAGTTGTAGTGGATTTGGGTCCTCAGGACACAGGTTTACTTCCGTTTTCCGGATCTACTTCCGTTCCTTCCGTATCCGGTTTTACAGGACATCCGGGTCATCAAGATCCGGTTCCTATTTCCGCTTCTGGTCTTAGCAGCGCTTCCGGATATCCGGGGTCTTTGGACCCTTATTATTTTACTTCTTACGGTAGGAGTGCTTCCGTTTCCGGTTTGGATTCCAGTCTGTACACTTCCGCTTCTGGTTCTAGGGGTGTACTTCCGGGACGTTCAGATCCGGATAGACTTCCCACTTCCGCTTCCGGTGGGGACGTAACTTCCGGTATAGCGAACAATCATAGTCGGTTAGCCTCGGCTAAGAATTTATCCGAGCGTCAAATTACGCTTCCATTTTCAATTTCTTTAGATGCAGAGAATTTTTCAGTGGATAGGCGTAATGAATTTGATAATAGGAGTTTTGTAGGCGCTGGTTCTGAATTTTCTCATTGTATTTTTTCTCAGATTCTTTAGTTTCTAATTTTGGTTCTTCCCTTCCATCTCAGGTAGTTGAGGTTGATTTGTCTTCTCCTTCTTCTGCTCCTTCTTTTCGTGATGCTGTCTTGAGTTCCTCTGCCTCACGGCCTCCTTTCTCTTCCTCCTCTCATCCTCCAGGTTTTAAATCTATTCCTTCTTCCTTTTCTGCTTCTTCTCTTTCAGCTAAGGATTTTTCGTCCAGTCATGTGTCTAATTCGTCATCTCTTTTTCAATCATTTATTCCTCCTCCGGGATTCTCCTGTCTTTCTTCATCTATTGGTACTTCTCAGGGATCCTTAGATCATTCTCCTTCTTCATCTGTTCTTCCAATTTCTTCTCTTCATCCTTCTTCCTCTTCTGCCTCTCCTTCCTTTGATCCGATTGTTTCCGTTGTTCTTTCTCCCGAGTTAGAATTTCAAATTGTTGATTCGGGTTTAGATTTCTCTTTGTTTTCTGTGGTTAGGGATCCTTCTCTCGATCGTTCTTTTGTTTCTGCTCGTTTTCCGATCCTCATGAGGTTTTCTGCCAGTTCTCTGGTTCATCCTTCCTTGTCTTCTAGTCAGGATCATGGTATGGATTCTTTTCCTTCCGATCAAATTTCATCCTTTCCTGAGTCTTCTAGAAGACCCTGTTCTCCTATTTCCTCTAGAGCTGCTGAATCTATAGTTTCAGGTGATTCCTCACTTCTCATCTCTTCTTCCTCTCCTAATCCTTCTTCTCTTCCCTCAGTTCCCACGTCAGTCAGGGCCAGGGATCTGAAGAGGTTTTGTCCGGTCAGAGCCTCTTCGGAAGACTGGTCCATGGCTCACAGGTGGATCGCCTCTACTCTTTCCCTTCCTCTTAAGGAGGAATTTTCTATTGACCCTCCTTCTTTCGGGTCTGCTCTGTCTACGTCTGATTCTGAATTGATTTGAGAATTTGCCTATAATATTTGGCACATAAATTCAGAAAAGTGAATCTGTTTCCTATTTGGGCTCCAGTGCGCATGCGCAAGCGCGCTTAGTGACAGGCATCACTATGGAGTGATTACAGACTGGTGCCAGTCTATATCAGTCAATATACTGGAGATGGACCTAACCAGTAGCCTGGTTGAGGGTCCATATTAATAGAAATAGGCATGGAGAGGAGTGTATGCAAGCATAAAAATCTTATTCTGGTAGCTAAATGCAGATAATTGATTTAGCAAGTAGTGTTTGAACGGTAAGTATGTTTTTATAGTGGTTAATAAAACAACAGACCATCCCGCAAGGGGGTCTGTGGGAGGTTTTGCTCCTAGCATTGATTTAGGGAAATCCTGGCGTAATGACGTCAATATGGGAAAGGTGTGTTGAACATGATGATCAAGAGAAGACTATTTTTGAAAACTTACCTCTGGAATGACTGGCTTGATAACCGAGCCAGCCATTCCAGTGGTACATTTTCAAAAATAGTCTTCTCTTGGTCTGCAAATGGACATTTTGAATGAAAATTTTTTTTTTTAGCAAATTGAAGTATTAAAGGTCAAAATGTTATTGTAACTCAGTTTGTTAACCCCTTAGAGACACAGGAAAATCCTAGGGGCAAGATGTACTGGTTCAGTAGTTTACTTTGGTGTTGAACTCGAAATTCATCACGAATCCCCAAAGGTATATGTCACAAGAAACAATTGTATGTTCTTGACATCTCCGACATCATGTTACGGTCACCCCTGACAGTCTTAGATACACCCCGCTGTACTTAACCCTTGTCACTCTGATGTCAATATTCTATCTCTTACTGTGTCATTAGAGCTCTAAGAAACTGGTGTACATTTCTCAACAATTTTGGTGAAAGATGTTGCTATCTACATCTTCTAGAAAATTTGTCAAAAAAGGAATACCAGTCCATTTTGTAATTTAATTTGAAAATTTTAAATTTTAACATCAAAGTGTTAATTAATATTAATGAAGATTTACTATGCCAATAACAATACTGTATTGCTTAAAGCGACTACAATACATTCCAGTTCAGAACACTCTTCAAAAATACACTATGGTGTGGGATATAGCGTTACAACTCAGGTTCTTCCCCGAAAAATGTTCAACTCTGGATGCTCTCAAATGGCTGCTGCTCCACTTCTGGGGTGGAGGTGTAGGCATGAGCACCCCATGCCCCACACATTAATCCCAGAACCCTACCCACCCCAGCCTACGAGCCTGGAACAGGTCTAAATCAGAAATTGATGGAAGGAGCTAAGAGTGGTAGTCTTCATTCCATTCCTGAATACTATCTGATTGGTTGAATCCATTCCTGAAAACTATCTGATTTGTTGTTGAAACCCATTCTTGTCATGCTTGTGGTGCCTGAATCTATTGCCCCACAATCCATGACAGGCAGAATGAATTGGCATCAATCAACTGAACTTGTTAATAATATGAGTGCAGGCAGATCTTTTCTATTGCCACTGACTTGTTATTACAACATCTGAAATTGGATCCTCAACCTCAAAGCTCAGTCATGCTTGCTATAGTGACTGAGTGCGGGAGCAGATCATTGCTCTCTGTATAGTGGAGGTAGTGAGGCAGCTATAGAGCTCAGCTGACATCTGTGTACATTCTACCTGCTCAATCTCTGCTCACATAGTCTGAGCATACAGCTACACATTCAGTCTCTCTCCACTGCTAGAGCAAACATCCACTGTCAGAACTAGTAATATCAGCTTGATAGCTCACAAGTAGCTCACAAGTAGGCCTAAAGGATAATCATGATCGTATGTATCTGTGTTTACTCACTACAAATTGTAGACAGTGTATCAAACATTCAGGTGAATACTTTGTAATTAATTTTAATAAATACTATCCTGTTCAGTCAAATTATTGTCAAAACAGTCAACAGCTAGCTAACAAACTGCATGATTGCTCGGAAGTTGAGATGTAAATATTTTAGATTTGTTTAGCGTTGTCACTTATGATGAGTGTTGTTGATTTGGTAGTATATAATAATATATTCTATAAACACATAAAAAAGTAAGTTAGCTCCTAAATATGGGCTAATATTGTCTAATATATATATATTCGGATTGTAATGAAATCGGTCACAGGCCCTATTATATGATGTAAGTTTGACTATATAGCAACAATCAGGGAAAATGATTACTGGTGTCCCATAAGTCATGCTATGCTTGAATGTGCATACGCTAAATGCAGAATTGACCTATTTCAAATGTTGCAAAAATACTATTGCTGTCTGGCATTAAATCTGGGGAAACACAATTGATGTGTACATAATTAGTCTCCCCCACCCTCCACCCCCACCCCCATCATCAATGGGAACTATATAGAAATGAGTCCCGTCCGTGTGTCCATGCATGCATCCATCCGCATTTAGTTTCCGCTCGATAACTTCATTTAGCATTAATGGATTCATTTCATATTTGGTATGTCAACTCCTTATGACAATGTGTCCCAACACACCAGAGTTATGCCCCTTGATTTCTTGAGAAATCGTAAAATATGTGATTTCCGCTCGATAACTTCTATTCGATAACCACATTGCAAATTTAGAATGTCACCTCCTTATGACAAGACCTCAGTGGGGATTGCATATCAGCAAAAATGTGCCCAGATCCATCGGAGTTATCCCCGTAATTTCTTGAAAAATTGTAAAGAATATTTAGTTTCCGTTTTATAACTTCAGTTATCCTGGATGGATGCAATTCAAATTTCGAAAATACATCCCTCTACATGAGACCTTGACTGGGATTGCATTGGGCCAAAATCTCTCTGTAATCACTAGAGTAATCCCCCTTGATTTCTTGAAAAAGCGTACAATATTTGGATTTAAAAAATGGTTGTACTAAAAAGCCCTGGTCAGGGGACGTTTGACCAGAACTGGTCTTTTATTGAAATTGTGGTTTTTTTAGCTACTTCCCGATGAGATATATGCTTGTCTAATTACTGATAGAGTGGACTTGAGTGATTATTTCATTGAGCGATCACGATCGATTATTTTAGAATAATCATGATTACTCGATTAATCTGCAATGGTGTTTAGAAGTGTCCCATTTCCAGGCCAAAGAGACACCTATTTTTGAAATTGTATCCCTGGAATGCCTGGCGCGAAGCTAGAGCCAGTCATTCCAGTGATGCGTTTTAAAAAGAAATAGTCTTCTCTTGCCTTGAAAATGGTCATTCCCTGATCAAAATATCAAATGATCTTGACCGGTCGCATCATGTTATATTATGTGATTAAATTGAAAATCGCGATTATGTCGTAAATCCTGAATTTATATGATTAAAAATGAAATAATCAAATAATCGTGAATAATTCAACTGCATAAAATATTTCAAAATCTACCTCTTTATTTACATTTTGCTCAGCGAATGTATGTCCATTTGCAGGCCAAGAGAAGACTATTTTTTGAAAACGTATCATTGGAATGGCTGGCTCGATGCTCGAGCCTCGAGCCAGGCGTTCCAGGGATACATGTTCAAAAATAGTCTTCTCTTGGCCTGCAAATGGGCATTTCTAAACACTATTGCAGCTTTCGTCATTGATATACCTTTGTTGTTATATCAGTGTAATTTGTAACCAGGCCGATTAATCGAGTAATCACGATTATTCTTAAATAATTGATCGCGATCACTCAAAGTAATAATCGCGCAATCCTAGCTTTTGATATTTTATGCAGTAGAAATTATTCACGATTATTTGATTATATTCATATAAATACACGATTTAAAAAATAATCATGATTTTCGGTTTAATCACGTAATCGTACAAGCCTAAGTATGCATAAAAGACTGACCTAACCCATTGTCCAAGACGATGCTTAGATATCGGAAATAGGTTTGTGCTAATGGATGACAGCATGTTTTAAATTATTTAACCCTTTAACCCTAATATCAGCCAAAAATATCTTCTGCACTGGTCTTGTGAAATGTCCATTTGCAGACCATGAGAAGAGATATTTGACCACTGGAATGACAGGTTTGATAACCGAGCCACACACACACATATATATATATATATATATATATATATATATATATATATATATATATATATATATCTCGAGCCTGTCATTCCAGTGGTCAATTTTCAAAAATATCTCTTCTCATGGTCCGCAAATGGTCATTTCACAAGACCAGTGCAGAAGCCGTTTTTATATATAGAGTTAAGTAACACATCGATGTTAAGATTTCGTCAAGAAAATTTAAATCTAGAAAATGTTCAGGCCAGTCCATTTGCAGGACAAGAGAAGACTATCGTATCTTTTTTTTTTAAAACACCTCTGGAATTGCTTCCTGTATTATTGAGCCAGTCATTCTACTTGTACATTTTCAAAAATAGTCATCTCTTGGCCTGCAAATGGACATTTCCCAAGACCACTGTAGAGGTCAGTTTTAGCTGGCTTGACCATTAAATGGTTAAATACTTTAATATTTACATGTAATGCATGGTGTTTGATTTTAAAGTTCACCTCGGCCAGAATCGTCAAGTGAGCTGATGAAATGGCCACATCCATCGTCTGTCCGTCATCTGTCTGTGTGACATCAAACTTTTCCTTAAACTTTCATGAACCTCTTGGTCGATTTCAATTATATTTGGCTGGACACATCCTTAGAGCAGGGAGATCCAAGTTTGTTCAAAGGAAGCCGATCAGCCAATTTATAGGAATGTCTTTAAAAATCTTCTCTAAAACCACTTGGGGGGATTGATTCAAAACTCAGGAAACATCATCTAGGGCAAAAGTGAACCAAGTTTGTTCAAGGGAACTTGATTGGCCAAATGGTTTGGTGGCCATCCTGGATGGTCTAGTTTTGCGAAAACAACTTCCTGTTCCAGAACCACTGAATGGATCAGGCCAAAATTTGGGCGATATGATTAGGCACTAAGGGTCATGAAAGGTTATTCTAATGCAGTTGATATGTAAAATAATGTTGCCACCATGGGCCAATCAAAATGTAACGTGATTAGCAGCCATATTGGATTTTTTTAATGGTTTTTGGAGCTGAAATTGTTTTTTGAGAAAACTGAGTAGAGCCTAGAGCGCCATCGTTCTTGATGATAACACATTACGTTAACCTGGCTGTTAATAGCATTACGTTGAGCTGATAATGACACATTACCATCAGTTTTCTTGCTGTTAATAACATTACATTGATTAGGGACTAGAGCGCCATCGCTCCTGGTGATGACACATTAACAACATCAGCTTTCTTGCTGTTAATAGCGTTACGTTGATTAGAGACCAGAGCATTATCGCTGCTGATGATGACACATTACTGTAAGCTTTCTTGCTGTTAATAACGTTACATTGATTAGAGACTAGAGCGCCATCACTCCTGATGAGGACACATAACTGTAAGCTATCTTGCTGTTAATAGCTTTACGTTGATTAGAGACTAGAGCACCATCGCTCCTGATGATGACACATTACTGTAAGCTTTCTTGCAGTTAATAGCGTTACGTGGATTAGAGACTAAAGCACCATCACTCCTGGTGATGACACATAACTGTAAGCTTTCTTGCTGTTAATAACGTTACATTGATTAGAGACTAGAGCGCCATCACTCCTGATGAGGACACATAACTGTAAGCTATCTTGCTGTTAATAGCGTTACGTTGATTAGAGATTAGAGCACCATCGCTCCTGATGATGACACATTACTGTAAGCTTTCTTGCAGTTAATAGCGTTACGTTTATTAGAGACTAGAGGGCATTCGCTCCTGATGATGACACATTAGTGTAAGCATTCTTGCTGTTAATAACGTTATGTTGATTAGAGACTAGAGTGCCATCGCTCCTGGTGATGACACATTACCATCAGCTTTCTTGCTGTTAATACCATTACGTTGATTAGAGACTAGAGCGCCATCACTCCTGATGATGACACATAACTGTAAGCTATCTTGCTGTTAATAGCATTACGTTGATTAGAGACTAGAGCACCATCGCTCCTGATGATGACACATTACTGTAAGCTTTCTTGCAGTTAATAGCGTTACGTTGATTAGAGACTAAAGCGCCATCACTCCTGGTGATGACACATAACTGTAAGCTTTCTTGCTGTTAATAACGTTACATTGATTAGAGACTAGAGCAGCATCACTCCTGATGATGACA
>CM067375.1:1056163-1077163 GCA_034401795.1 Chaetoderma sp. LZ-2023a | reverse complement strand
GTTATGTATAAATAGCCATTTCATGGTCTTAATGTCCATTGGCATCTCAACAGACTATTTTTTTTTAAATTTACCACTGGTATGACTGGCTCATTTATGGAGCTAGGCATTCCAGTGGTGAATTAAAAAAAAAAGTCTTCCCTTGGCCTGCAAATGGACATTAAGACCCTTGCAGAGGCCATTTGTGCCACCTTGACCATTAAAGTGTTAAAACACATCAGCCCTGATATAAGTGACACATCAGCCCTGATATGAGTGACACATCAGCCCTGATATGAGTGACACATCAGCCCTGATATGAGTGACACATCAGCCCTGATATGAGTGACACATACGCTAGCTGTATGTATTTAGGAGTACTACACTAGCTGTATGTATGGATTTAGAAGTACTACACTAGCTGTATTGGTTTAGGAGTACCCATACTAGCTGTATGGGTTCAGGAGTACTACAATAGCTGTATGGGTTTAGGAGTACTACACTAGCTGTATATATTAAGAGTACTACACTAGCTGTATGTATGGGTTTAGGAGTACTACGCTAGATGTATGGGTTTAGCAGTATTAGACTAGCTGTATGTATGGATTTAGGAGTACTAGACTAGCTGTATGTATGGATTTAGGAGTACTAGACTAGCTGTATGTATGGATTTAGGAGTACTAGACTAGCTATATGGGTTTTGGGAGATGGATGGGTTTAAGAGTACTAGCTGTATGTGTTTAAGAGTACAAGCTGTTTGTGTTTAGGAGTACTACACTAGCTGTATGGGTTTAGGAGTACTACACTAACTGTGTGTTTAGGAGTACTGCGCTAGCTGTATGTGTTTAAGAGTGCTAGCTGTATATGTTTAAGAGTACAAGGTGTATGTGTTTAGGAGTACTAGCTGTATGTGTTTAGGAGTACTAGCTGTTTGTGTTTAGGAGTACTAGCTGTATGTGTTTAGGAGTACTACACTAGCTGTATGTGTTTAGGAGTACTACACTAGCTGTATGTGTTTAGGAGTACTCCACTAGCTGTATGTGTTTAGGAGTACTACACTAGCTGTATGGGTTTAGGAGTACTACACTAGCTGTATGTGTTTAAGAGTACTAGCTGTATGTGTTTAAGAGTACTAGCTGTATGTATTTAGGAGTACTACACTAGCTGTATGTGTTTAGGAGTACCCATACTAGCTGTATGGGTTCAGGAGTACTACAATAGCTGTATGGGTTTAGGAGTACTACAATAGCTGTATGGGTTTAGGAGTACTACACTAGCTGTATATGTTAAGAGCACTACACTAGCTGTATATATGGGTTTAGGAGTACTACGATAGATGTATGGGTTTAGCAGTATTAGACTAGCTGTATGGGTTTGGGAGTACTACACTAGATGTATGGGTTTTGGGAGTACCCATACTAGCTGTATGTATTTAGGAGTACTACACTAGCTGTATGTATGGATTTAGGAGTATTACACTAGCTGTATGTATGGATTTAGGAGTATTACACTAGCTGTATGTATGGATTTAGGAGTACTAGACTAGCTATATGGGTTTGGGAGTACTACGCTAGATGTATGGGTTTAGGAGTACTACGCTAGATGTATGGGTTTGGGAGTACTACACGAGATGTATGGGTTTACGAGTACTACATTCACATTTGACATAAAACCTGGTGAAAAAGTTCATATCTGTTCATACAAAGCTGATTCAACCTCAAATAACAAAGTTATTCCTCTTGAAAATATTAAAGACTGAACCAACATGACCAATGGTGAAAATATTTATTTTTGGTGGCACGTTTTGTCATATTTAGAGTTATTGGCTTCTCTGTGTAACCTGATGGTCGGGTACTGTTGGGCATAAGCTACCACTCAAATAAGAACTAGATTAGTTTAATCTAGTTTCTTTATAATATACACATACTTATAGAATCTGTGACATACGATGACATACGCATTGTATCTGTGGCTTCCGTTCAAAAAAGCGGATCGATCAATGAGCCACTGAGAGTGGCACATGTTGGAGACATTGATAACCAATTATTATCTTGCTTTAGTGTTCAGGTCATGTGATACTGGAAGTGCTACCTTGTGGATACTGTTGCAGAGATGTTTATTATCTTTCATTATTTCTCAGGTCTGGTGAAAGCGCCACGTGTACTGTGATCTTTCTGCTAGTTTACTACTTCAGTGTTGCCGTCGCTGTCTGGTTTGTGCCTCTCGGGTATGCCTGGTATGTCACATTTCGTGCTCTGGGAAAATCTCGTCAGCTGCTACTTACCAAGACTGCATACTTTCATATAGCTGCGTGGTGTCTTCCTCTCGTCCTAGCAGTGATATGTCTCATTGTTGCTGAGGTACTATTAGCTTATCTATCATCTGTCTCATTGTTGACGAGGTACTATTAGCTTGTCATCTGTCTCATTGTTGCCAAGGTACTATTAGCTTGTCATCTGTCTCATTGTTACTGAGGTACTATTAGCTTGTCATCTGTCTCATTGTTGCTGAGGTACTATTAGCTTGTCATCTACCTCATTGTTGCTGAGGTACTATTAGCTTGTCATCTGTCTCATTGTTGCTGAGGTACTATTAGCTTGTCATCTGTCTCAATGTTGACAAGGTTACTATTAGCTTGTCATCTGTCTAATTGTTGACAAGGTTACTATTAGCTTGTCATCTGTCTCATTGTTGCTGAGGTACTATTAGCTTATGTATCTTCTGTCTCATTGTTGACAAGGTTACTATTAGCTTGTCATCTGTCTCATTGTTGCTAAGGTGCTATTAGCTTATATCATCTGTCTCGTTGCCAAGGTTACTATTAGCATATCATCTACCTCATTATTGCTAAGGTACTATTGGCTGTATTGGACTGGGACTTTATGTAGATTAAACTTTGTTGCGCAGTGGCAAAAGTATGCTCTACGCAAACGTACCAGTCGAATGAAAAAGAATATATCTGTATAGAAGGGGTAGAAACACAATATCGCCTAAATTTTACAATCTTGAACGTAGAATCCAGCTTTTATCTCTGTTTTTAGTCATAGTGAATGGTGAATAATAGTAGAATTCACCTCCCTAAGTGCCACATTTTCATATTTGTCATCACATGACGAACTTCAGGAAACATGCCACACGTTTTGGCTCCGGCTTGTTTTGTGCTCTATTCTTTTTCCAAGAAATACCAGGTGAATAAAAAATATTCTCTATTTCGCCCAGTCGAATACAGCCATTAGCTTATCATCTACCTCATTGTTACTTAGGCACTATTAGCTTATCAGCTGTCTCATTGTTGCTACGGTACTATTATCTTCTCATCTGTCTCATTGTTGCTAAGGTAACCAAAAACGGCTTATGCAGTGGTCTTGAGAAATGTCCATTTGCAGACCAAGAGATGACTATTTTTGAAAATTTACCACTAGTTGTAAATTTTCAAAAATTGTCTTTCTCTGCAAATTTATGTTTTCTATGAGAAAATTTAAATTTTGTAAAACGAATTCGAGGGTTAAAATGTTAACTTATTTTACACTGTAGACTCCAATATGTGTAGATTATTTCTTGACTCCTTTTAAGCCCAGAACTGAAAGAATGTTAAAGTTTTTATACGCTCATCGTAAGACGCCTGTCGTAAGACATATGGGTTTAGGAGTACTACGACAGATGTTTGTTTCATTGTTTGATTACAGGTAGATGGGGATTCATTGACAGGTGTTTGTTCCATTGTTTGATTGCATGTAGATGGGGATTCATTGACAGGTGTTTGTTTCATTGTTTGATTGCATGTAGATGGTGATTCATTGACAGGTGTTTGTTCCATTGTTTGATTGACTGTAGATGGTGATTCATTGACAGGTGTTTGTTTCATTTTTTGATTACAGCTAGATGGAGATTCATTGACAGGTGTTTGTTTGATTGCATGTAGATGGAGATTCATTGACAGGTGTTTGTTTCATTGTTTGATTACAGGTAGATGGAGATTCATTGACAGGTGTTTGTTTCATTTTTTTTTATTGGCACCTGGCCTGAAAGGCCTAAGTGAGCTTATTCCATGGCTACCGTCCATCCGTCGTCCATCAACTTTTTCTTTAAACAACTTCTCAAGAACCACTGCGCTGATTTCAATTATATTTGGCACCACGCAACAAACAAACTCGATCAGCCAATTTGCCCGCCGGCCATCTTGGATTTTGGCCAATTTTTGTAAACGTTTTTAAAAATCTCCGAAACCGCTTGGTGGATCGATGCAAGCCTCATGAAATAGGATATAGGGCAAGAGTTAAACAAAGTTTGTTCAAGGGAACTTGATTGGTCAAATTGTTCGGCGGCCATCTTGGTTGACCTGCTTTTAGCGAAAACAACTTCTCCAGAACCGCTGAAGGAATCAGGCCGAAATTTGGGAGATATGATTAAGGACTAAGCGCCATTAAATTGGTTTTATATATGTTTTTGGGTATTCTGATCTCAAATTTGCAATTTTCGAAACTGTCGGATAAACGGTTTGGCGGCCATTTAGGATCATTTTCCCGCCAAAAGCTCCCATACTAAAGCAATGGTAAATTTTAAATATCATCTTCTCAAGAACATCTGGGCCGATTTCAATTATATTTGGCAGGAAGCATCGTTAGGGTATAGAGACTCAAGTTTGTTCAAAGCGGCCATCTTGAATTTCAGCCAATTTTTAGAAACGTCTAAAAATCTTCTCTGAAACCTTTTAGGGAATTGATGCAAACCTCATGAAATATGATCTAGGGCAAGAGCTGAACCAAGTTTGTTCAAGAGAACTTGATTTGTCAAATGGTTCGGGGGCCTTCTTGGTTGACCTAGTTTTATCGAAAACGACTTCTTCAGACCCACTGAATGGATCGGGCCGAAATTTGGGAGATATGATTAGGGACTAAGGGCCATTAAAGCTTGTATAAGGGAAGTTGATCCATCAAAAAACATGGCCGCCGTGGTCCAATCAAAATGTAGCGTGTTTGGTGGCCATATTGGATTTTTTGATTTGATGAATTTTGAGGCCAAAATTGGTTCTATATGTTTTTTGGTATTCTGAGCTCAAATTTGACATTATTCGAAACTGTGAGATAAATGGTTTGGCGGCCATCTTGGGTTATTTTCCCGCCAAAGGCGCCCATACTAAAGCAATGGGAAATTTTTAATGTCTTCTTCTGGCGAACTACTAGGCCGATTTCAATTATATTTGGCAGGAAGCATCCTTACAGCATAATGATCCAAGTTTGTTCAAATGAAGCCAATCGGGTAATTTGCCCAGTGGCCATTTTGGATTGTGGCCGATTTTAGGAAACGTCTTTAAAAATCTTTTCCGAAACCACTTGGGGAATTTTCATCTAGGCCAAGAGGTAAGCTAAGTATTTGTTTTATTGTTTGATTAAAGGTAGATGGAGATTCATTGACAGGTGTTTGTTTCATTATTTGATTACAGGTAGATGGAGATTCATTGACAGGTGTTTTTTCATTATTTGATTACAGATAGATGGCGATTCATTGACAGGTGTTTGTTTCCTTGTTTGATTACAGGTAGATGGCAATTCATTGACAGGTGTTTGTTTGATTACAGATAGATAGAGATTCATTGACAGGTGTTTGTTTCATTGTATGATTACAGGTAGATGGAGATTAATTGACAGGTGTTTGTTTCATTGTTTGATTAAAGGTAGATGGAGATTCATTGACAGGTACTTTGTTTCATTGTTTTTTTATTATAGATAGATGGAGATCCATTGACAGGTGTTTGTTTCATTGTTTGATTACAGATAGATAGAGATTCATTGACAGCGTCACAGGTGTTTGTTTCATTGTTTTATTACAGGTAGATGGAGATTCATTGACAGGTGTTTCTTTCATTGTTTGATTACAGGTAGATGGAGATTCATTGACAGGTGTTTGTTTCATTGTTTGATTACAGGTAGATGGAGATTCATTGACAGGTGTTTGTTTCATTGTTTGATTACAGGTAGATGAAGATTCATTGACAGGTGTTTCTTTCATTGTTTGATTACAGGTAGCTGGAGATTCATTGACAGGTGTTTGTTTCATTGTTTGATTACAGGTAGATGGAGATTCATTGACAGGTGTTTGTTTCATCGGACATGAAAGCATCATGTCACGTGTGTTTCTTGTCCTCGTCCCGTTCACTCTCCTGATGCTGGCTGGATTCTTCTTTCTCATTAAAGGTAAAATCTGATGAATTCACACTAGGCTTGCGCGATTATTGCTTTTGAGTGATCGCGATCGATTATTTAAGAATAATCGTGATTACTCGATTAATAAGCTTGGGTAATAATTACAAATAACAAAGGTATATATGATTGACGAAAGCAGCAATGGTATTTAGAAATGCCCATTTGCAGGCCAAGAGAAGATAACTTTTGAAGATGTATCTCTGGAATGCCTGGCTCGCTCGAGCCAGTCATTCCAGTGATACATTTTAAAAAATAGTCTTCTCTTGGCCTGCAAATGGACATACATTCACTGAGCAAAATGACAATGTTCGGGAGCGATAGCATTAAAGAATAATTAAATTGCAGGATTTGAAATATTTTATGCAGTAGAAATTATTCACAATTATTCGATTATTAAATTTTTAATCAGATAAATTAATGGTTTAAAGAATAATCACGATTTTGTATTTAATCGCGGAATCGTGCCAGCCTAATTCACACTACCCATTTTACTGGGTTAGATTTAGAAGAATGGACCTTTCCATTTTTAGCTAAGCCCCGCCCATCACTAGCTAAGCTCCACCCACACCTCGCCGTGTTGGGATTGATCGATCCCCAAATGCCCTAGCTATCAGTTTCCTGAAAACTATACAGGGAAGCTGTTGAATATTTTGTAACTAATTTGACTGGGTGCTGTTGCTGTCTATGGCAGCAACAGCGCCCAGTCAAATTAGTTTCAAAATATTCAACAGAATATTTATTAAATAGTAAAAGCAAACAATTTGTACAACAATGCATAGACCGTCTTCAAATATGCATTCGTGACGCACTTATCGACATCATTCATGATGTCATTCATTATGATGTCATTGTACACATCACGCAGTTCATTATGATGTCATATGATGGGTGGTTACTCTGGGAAGGTGAATTAACAAGAGGATAAACCAGTGAGGCACGCTACGGTTATGGCTTTGGCAGCTTTGTCAGAATCA
This sequence comes from Chaetoderma sp. LZ-2023a, assembly GCA_034401795.1. Lineage (NCBI taxonomy): Eukaryota > Metazoa > Mollusca > Caudofoveata > Chaetodermatida > Chaetodermatidae > Chaetoderma > Chaetoderma sp. LZ-2023a. The sequence continues at coordinate 1,070,007 of CM067375.1, read as the reverse complement.
GAAAACATCTGATCGACAGATTAACCAACAGATGGACAAACCGACTGACACTAGTTGTGATTCGTAACATCTGATCGATGGACTAATTGGCAGACGACTCACGACAAACTGACAGACGGATTGATACTAGTCGATTCGCATACAATCTGATAGTGATAAAATATTCTAACGATTATAATGTCGGGTGGAGGAGGAAACAGAGTGGGATTGTGGCTAAATAACATGTGAACTTCCAAAGGGAAGATGTTTTAACCAGTGCCTTTTCTGTGGTGCTGTACACTAAAGTGACATCAACTCTCTAAATGCTAAACCATTCTGTCCACAACTACTGATAAAACTTGTATATAAATCCTCTGATAAGTTTCTTATGCAGACTGATATGCCATAAAGTTAGGACTTCACGATATACCGATACCATATTGAAAACCAATATCACGCACTGATGGTTTCAAAACAGCTTATAAAATATAAATATAGAAAAAACGAGTATAAACATTTTCTGTTTTTCGTATCATCATTGCTTGAAGACGCACATATGTATTCTCGCAAGGTCTCATATGTCAGCATGAGAGATCGAGATAACTGAGCGATCCCAACTTCCTTGGATGAAATTTGGATCGGATCTAAAGTACAGTACTTGGTAACCATTGCGTATATATTAATTTCCAACTTCCGAGTCCAAACCGCGCGGCTGAAGTCGCAGACGAATACTCGATCTGAATACTGGAAATAAAATAAATGCATTTTTTCACGACGACATGAAATCTTAAATTGTATATTCATTTTGATGTAATAGATGATGGTTATTACCGTATACATAATATTTAAGCGGTCCCAGGTAATAAGTTCACTCATTGGTCATGGCGTATATTAAGTATATGTGTACGGCATCAAGAATTCGTGCCACGAAATAGTGTTCTATTTTCGTGCGATTGACGATCGTTTTTTAATCGTTTTAGAGAATGGATTTCAACTTTTTCTTGACATATTAATAACCATCTTTTTGAATATTTTGAAACTAATTTGACTGGAAGTTGTTGCTGCCTAAGGCAGGAACAACTTTCAGTCAAATTAGTTTCAAAATATTCAACAGCTTACCTGTATGGTTGCGTTTATACCACATTGTTGAGCTGTACATCGCGCCTCTATGACTGAGCGCATATACCGAGGCAGACACGCTCGATTTTTCTGATTGGTTTAAAAGTAATTCTTGACATATACATAATAGAAGTCACCCATAAAACCGCTTAAACTGATATGAAAAGTCATAGGAACCTATGTGGCTGTAAGTCAAACCCTACATAAAGCCAGATCTCAGAACTGAACGTTGCATTATCCATCCTCTCTGCCATGTCTGCCCTTTCTCTTTATAATAAGTTCCTCTTTCACTAGATTGTAACAACCGCATTGCATTTATGTCCGACACACTAAAATATAAGGAGAAACAGTTTCTCCTTCATTAAAGGAATGGAAAAGGGTACTATCAAAGTGTTTATTGGTAATTTATTGCAATATTAATTATATGACTACGGGTAAAAACAGAAGTGAATCGGAATAATATGAGAAAAAGCATTTACTGGCTCTAGTAGTACGTAACTTGGAACCACTTAGTGAAGTTGGTAGTCCTACATGATCCATCTTGTGTCACCTGTGTGTGCAGTTACCGCCTACCTGAATATAACGAAAGCCATCAGGAATTTAGTTTCGCAAGCGGTATGACTCGTATTCTCTATAGTAGCTGATATAGAGCGATTATCTCCCTACTGTTAAATTACTTTTAATCATTTTGAAAACATAATTGAAAGTCACTGTTTCTGATGGCAGCACCGAGTTTCAGTTGGAAAAATGTTCAAACTACAGGGTCATAACCTGATAGCTAATGAATATTTTGAAATTTTGTTTGACTGAAAAAAGGCCCTGTCGCTGGAAACAATGGCTTTCATTCAAATTGCTTTAAAAGTAAACTATTTAAACACCTGTAGGACATAGTGGCTAATCAACGTAGCACAAATATAGCTCATATTATATGACCGGCTGTAGAGGATATTATTTATTATTCCCTCGGCATACAGAAGAGGGCGAAGGCGCAGGCGTGTCACTAGTGGGTTCCCGTCTGAGTGACATAACTGGTATGTAGGTGTAATAACAACGTACTGGGCATGTCCGCCTATAGTAGGCATGTTGGTCCAGGTAAAGGGTATTCCCTAACCTGCTAGATTGATGCCTATAGGTTCCATCGTGTGGAGCTGGTATATCCAATGGCATTCCTTCTGTCTCCTCCATGGTGTGGGGTTTTCATCATCGGGGTCTGATGAGAGAACCTGTATGATTCTGAACTACACATCTGTTCGTGAGTGTCCAGGTTTGTTGAAATGCCTGGCGACTGGGGTGTCGTATCTCTCACTTTTGTGGAGGTTTGATATAGATCTCAGGTGTTCCTGAATTCGGATCTTATAGGTGCGCAGGGATTCTCCCACGTATTGTTTGTTGCATTTGCTACAAGTTAGGAGGTAGACAATGTTTCTAGTTTGGCAGTTACCTATGATTTTGGCCTTGTAGGTTAGGCCCGTGTGGGAGCTTGTGAAGAATCTGTTTTTCTCCATCCTGTGGCAGATGGTACAGTTTTTTGTTTTACATACGATAAATGGGTTTCTGTGTGTTACAGGGGCGTGCTCTGTTGGGAGTTTGGCCCTGACAAAAATGTCTGGCCAAACCTCCAATGGGAAAACTGCCAGTCTGGTTTTTCTCTGCCAATATATGGTCAAGATTCACTCAATCCACAGGCTCACCCAGGAAGGGTATAAAAGGGACAAAAATTTCAGTCCAGATCATTCAGACTTTTGGTCTCACATTTGCGACCAAGCGTCAGGCTAAGATACCTACGACATTGGTTTCCCGATCTGATTATGTAGTTATCATCATAACTGGTATGTAGCAGTTTAGCTGGATTCTTCAAATTTTTTCGAATTTGTGTTTTTACTGGTTGATTATTATATCATTCACCAGGATTTGTTAGTTTCCTGTTTCTGACCTTTAACCCTTTAATGGTCAGGCCGGCCAAAACTGGCCTCTTTTATGGTCTTGTGGAATGTCCATTTACAGGCTCAGAGAATAAAAATTTTATACTCCCCGAAAACATTTTGCGGGAGCATATACTCACCGCTTTGTCCGTCCGTCCATCCGTCCGTTCACCATATATAAGTTTGTCCGGGCTATAGTTTCAAGACTGTTTCACATATGGTCACCAAACTTGGTATGTGGAACATCTTATGGAAAAGGTTGCGGAGTATCAAAAGTAGGTCATGCTGACCTACTTTTCATAGTCGACTGAATATCACAGAAAGTGTTTGTCCGGGCTATAGTTTCAAGACTGTTTCACATATGGTCACCAAACTTGGTATGTGGATGCATCTTAGGGAGAAGGTGTGCACAGTATGAAAAGTAGGTCATGCTAACCTACTTTGCATGGTCGACTGAATATCACAGAAAATGTTTCTCCGGGCCATAGTTTCAAGACTTTTTCACATATGGTCACCAAACTTTGTATTGATTATTACAGAAAATATCTCTCTTCATTTTTAACATAGTTTTTATATGTATTTTTCATATGGTGCCAAGCAAAGTCTAAGTGTGTTTATTTAGAGAAACTTAGATTTTGCTTTTATTAAACTATCCTTAACAAATTGTTTGTTAGGGCAAATCCCGCAAGACCAAAAGAATGATGGCCCACCGAATCATTCCTACTCCCCAAATTGTGGATTTAACATCATTACCCCAAACCAATAATATTTTAAGGATGGCCTTATATGGTGATATCTCATTGACAATTTCAAGTTTGTGTCTCTGTGTCTGAGCCACAGTTCCAAACCTTTCCCTGAAGCATATGCCTTCAGGGTTATCCATTCAGTTTCTCTGCAGAGTATGCCTTCGGGGAGCATACATTAATTTATTGATTTGCCTTGTTGAAAATTTGCCAATATCACAAATTAATAATAAATATATACAGAAGATAATGTTTTTAAAACAATTTGAACAATAAATTCACTATTACCTAATCAGTAAATATATTCGGCAGTATATCTACTGGCAAGATTTTTGTTCTTTTGGGCGATTTCGTCCCGGCCGACTTGGTTACATTACATTCTACCAAGTATTAATCATCGTATTAATCAGCTATAGGACGAGTTTATGCCGTCACTCGTAGCTACTCGAAGCTCCCCGCCTATTTGAAGATTGTGCAAGTGTCTAACCGGGTACTACTATTAGCCGCTTCGCGCTACTCGGGTAACAACCTAAACTCGTCCTATAGCCTAATACATCACATGATTTCTATTTTTCGCGACGCCATTTTATGCCAAACTTGGGATTCATTTTGATGAAATAAATACTGTTTATTAAAATATACGCACTATTTAGGCAGTCCCTATTAATAATTTCACTCCGGCTATGATGGAGATAAGGTAGACATTAATCATAAGCGTAAGCTGGTAAGAATTTCTAGCATGAAAAATTTAGAATGTGTTTTTAATTTTGTGTTATTTTTTGTTTCATTTAAAAAAAAAAAATTTCTTGAAATATGCCTAATAGAAGTCGCCACCCTTTCTCCGAGGTTTGGATTTAAACAGCCCTTGTCCTATTAGAAGCCACAGTTACTAATGATTGTTTTACGGTACCAATTTTCGTTCGTCGGAAAAATGTTTTGCAATCTTTCTGAACTATGACTGCATGTTATATACCTGTATAAGGTTTTTTTGGCTGATATTTTGTCAAATTTTGCCGTGTGTGTTATCTATTAGTGCGCAATATAGACACGAAATTACGGTACCACTGGAATGACTGGCTCGATAACCGAACCAGTCATTCCAGTGATAAATTTTCAAAAATTGTATTCTCTTGGCCTGTAAATGGACATTCAATAGGCAGATGTTTAAATTGTCTTGACCAAATTTGACCATTAAATGGTTAAAACCACATGTGCACATGAGCCCATGGATATATAGCCAAAAAGGTACCAAAGACAATCTGAAAATATCAGCAAGTGTCAGGCAAACCGTGACGGTACGGACACATGCACAATCACAAGTACACAATAAACGTTGGACACAATCTTAGGTTCAGACAGATGCGCATGCATCCAATGTGATACCCAACAGTTATGTCTTAGCAACTGAACACAAGGCAAAGCACAATCACAGAAGATGCGCAAGCAGTATCCAAAGGCCTATAGATAGCAGGCACAGACTTGGTGCCAGGTAGGCATCAGACTTTTATACTGACTCACTTATACTAGTTGTACTTGACCTCATACCTCAGCGTCGATACATCCATCACATGGTGGTGTCTGAATGAGCTGTCACCTTTTAGCGACATCAAGAAAGTACTATTCATGTGGTGACGTCATGCTACAAAAATCATTCACATGATAATGTCACTATGTGATTCTCATGATAAATTGAAGAAAATGACTGTGGCAAAATTTACTATTAAAGAATTCCAAAATGTGCAAATAATATATTCTATTTTATTTAAAGTGTGCAAAAGCATCAATTGGCATTTTGTGTCCATACTGTGTTCCCCAATAATAATAATAATAATAATAATAATAATAATAATAATGATAATAATAAATAGAGCCGCAAGCAGCGATGCGGCGGGGGCCAAGTGGCTAGCATCCCGGTCGCTAAGACGAGAACCTTATCTGAGCCAGCTCTGCTCAGTTCTTCTTGAGAAGAAGACAATTCAATTCTCCAATTGCTTTAGTATTGGCAATTTTGGCGGGAAAATGATCCAAGATGGCCACCAAACCGTTCATCCGACAGTATTGAAAAAGGCAAATTTGGAATCAGAAGACCCCAAAACCTATGTCTAACCAATTTCAGCTTCAAATTTCAACAAATAAAAAATTCAAAATGGCCACCAATCATGCTGAATTTTGATTGGTCGATGGCAGCCATGTTTTTTGATGTATTAATTTCTCTTACAAACTGTAATGCCCCTCAGTCCCTAATCATATCGGCCAAATTTCGGCCCGATCCGTTCAACGGTTCTGGAGAAGAAGTCGTTTTCACGAAAACTAGGTCATTCAAGATGGCCACCCAAGTTTTCACCCAATCAAATACCCTTGAACAAACTTGGTTCAGCGGATGCCCTAGATGATATTTCATGAGTTTTGAATCAATCTGCCAAGTGGTTTCGGAGAAGATTTTTAAAAACGTTTCCCGAAATACTACAAAATCCAAAATGGCCGCCGGCCTAATAGGCCGACCAGCGTTTGAACAAAATCAGATCTCTTATGTAATGATGCTTTCTGCAAAATATAATTGAAATCCACCCAGCGGTTTCCGAGAAGGAATTTAAAATTTCCAATTGCTTTACTATGGGGGAATTTGGCGGGAAAACGATCCAAGATGGTCTCCAAACCGTTCGTCCAACAGTATTGAAAATGGCAAATTTGAAATCATAAGACTCAAAAACCTATGTAAAACCAATTTCGGCTTCAAATTTCAACAAATAAAAATGTTCAAAATGGCTGCCAATCATGCTGAAATTTGATTGGTCGATGGCGGCCATGTTTTTTGACATATCAATTTCTCTTGAACAAACTCTAATGACCCGCAGTCCCTAATCATATCAGCCAAATTTCTGCCCGATCCGTTAAGCGGTTCTGGAGAAAGTCGTTTTCACGAAAACTAGGTCATTCAAGATGGCCACCCAAGTTTTCGGCCAATCAAATTCCCTTGAACAAACTTCGTTCAGCTGATGCCCTAGATGATATTTCATGGGTTTTGAATCAATCCGCCAAGTGGTTTCGAGGAGAAGATTTTTAAAAACGTTTTCCGAAATACTACAAAATCCAAAATGGCCACCGGCCTAATAGGCCGATCAGCGTTGTTTGAACAAAATCAGATCTCTATTACCTAACGATGCTTCAAGCAAAATATAATTGAAATCCACCTAGCGGTTTCTGAGGAGAAGGCATTTTAACTTTCCAATTGCTTTACTATGGGGAATTTGGCGGGAAACGAATCCAAGATGGCAGTCAAACCGTCAATCGAACAAATTTGAAAATGCCAGATTTGGATTTCTTGACCCCAAAAACCTATATAGGCCGAATTTGGGCATCAAACTCCATTAAATAAAAAATTCAACATGGCCGCCGGAAAGCTTGATGCAGATTGGTCCATACAGAAATCCATGTTTTTCGAGCTATTAGCTTCTCTTGAACAAACTTTATATGGACCCACTCTCCGCTGCTTCTGACAAAATTTCAGCTCATTCCGTTCAGTGGTTCGGGAGATTTTTTTATAATGTTGGAAAATTGTCCGGAAATCCAAGATGGCCGCCAACCTATGTAGAAAATCATATCCATTCACATGTAAAAAGTCTGCCCTAATAAGGCCCGCATGCCATGCTAAGTCTGAATTTCACCGGCATTTTTGTCTTCGCGCTATTCGTGAACAAATAAAACGGCGGAATAATAAAAATAATAAATGGAGCAATAATAATAGGGTGCCAGCCATGATGGCTTGGCCCCCCCCTACTAATAATATAATAATAATAATTTAGTACTGTATTGTTTCTTTCAGGACTGTTAACATTGATTGGGATTAGGAAGAACACACCTGCGTATATCAGTAATCATGCCACGGCTAAGATCAGGGAGACGATATTGAGGCTGGGTAAATAATAACAAGTTTATCATTAAGAATAGTCTAACCGTCCACGAATAATAGGTTTATTATTAGGAATAGTCTAACCGTCCACTAATAATAGGTTTATCATTAGGAATATTCTATCTGGTGGCTAATAATAAGTTTATCATTAAGAATAGTCTAACCATCCATTAATAATAGGTTTCTCATTAGGAATATTCTAACCATCTACTAATAATAGGTTTATCATTAGGAATATTCTAACCATCTACTAATAATTGGTTTCTCATTAGGAATATTCTAACCGTCCACTAATAATAGGTTTCTCATTAGGAATATTCTAACCATCTACTAATAATAGGTTTATCATTAGGAATATTCTAACCATCTACTAATAATTGGTTTATCATTAGGAATATTCTAACCGTCCACTAATAATAGGTTTATCATTAGGAATAGTCTAACTGTCCACTAATAATAGGTTTATCATTAGGAATATTCTATCTGTTGGCTAATAATAAGTTTATCATTAAGAATAGTCTAACCATCCATGAATAATAGGTTTATCATTAGGAATATTCTAACTGTCCACTAATAATAGGTTTATCATTAGGAATATTCTATCTGTTGGCTAATAATAAGTTTATCATTAAGAATAGTCTAACCATCCATTAATAATAGGTTTCTCATTAGGAATATTCTAACCGTTCACTAATAATAGGTTTATCATTAGGAATATTCTAACCGTCCACTAATAATAGGTTTATCATTAGGAATATTCTAACCATCTACTAATAACAGGTTTATCATTAGGAATATTCTAACCATCTACTAATAATAGGTTTATCATTAGGAATATTCTAACCATCTACTAATAATAGGTTTATCATTAGGAATATTCTAACCGTCCACTAATAATAGGTTTATCATTAGGAATATTCTAACCATCTACTAATAACAGGTTTATCATTAGGAATATTCTAACCATCCACTAATAATAGGCTTATCAACATGCTAATGTTTCTCTCTGTCCTGTGAAATAGTCAACATGCTACTTTCTCTTTGTCCTGTGAAATAATCGACATGCTAATGTTTCTCTTTGTCCTGTGGAATAATCAACATGCTAATGTTTCTCTCTGTCCTGTGACATAATAAACATGCTAATGTTTCTCTCTGTCCTGTGAAATAATCAACATGCTAATGTTTCTCTCTGTCCTGTGACATAATAAACATGCTAATGTTTCTCTCTGTCCTGTGACATAATCAACATGCTAATGTTTCTCTCTATCCTGTGACAATAAACATGCTAATGTTTCTCTGTCCTGTGAAATAATCACCATGCTAATGTTTCTGTCGCTGTCCTGTGAAATAATCAACATGCTAATGTTTCTCTCTGTCCTGTGAAATAATCAACATGCTAATGTTTCTCTATGTCCTGTGACATAATCAACATGCTAATGTTTCTCTCTGTCCTGTGACATAATAAACATGCTAATGTGCTCTCTGTCCTGTGACATAATAAACATGCTAATGTTTCTCTGTCCTGTGACATAAGAAACATGCTAATGTTTCTCTCTGTCCTGTGACATAATAAACATGCTAATGTTTCTCTCTGTCCTGTGACATAATAAACATGCTAATGTTTCTCTCTGTCCTGTGACATAATAAATATGCTAATGTTTCTCTCTGTCCTGTGACATAATAAACATGCTAATGTTTCTCTCTGTCCTGTGACATAATAAACATGCTAATGTTTCTCTCTGTCCTGTGACATAATCAACATGCTAATGTTTCTCTCTGTCCTGTGACATAATAAACATGCTAATGTTTCTCTCTGTCCTGTGACATAATAAACATGCTAATGTTTCTCTCTGTCCTGTGAAATAATCAACATGCTAATGTTTCTCTCTGTCCTGTGACATAATAAACATGCTAATGTTTCTCTCTGTCCTGTGACATAATCAACATGCTAATGTTTCTCTCTATCCTGTGACAATAAACATGCTAATGTTTCTCTCTGTCCTGTGAAATAATCACCATGCTAATGTTTCTGTCGCTGTCCTGTGAAATAATCAACATGCTAATGTTTCTCTCTGTCCTGTGAAATAATCAACATGCTAATGTTTCTCTCTGTCCTGTGAAATAATCAACATGCTAATGTTTCTCTGTCCTGTGAAATAATCAACATGCTAATGTTTCTCTGTCCTGTGAAATAATCAGCATGCTAATGTTCTTGTGTTTTTCAGCACTGTTCATTCTGCTGTCTTCCAGTTTTCTCTTCATCATGCTTGTCATTCACATGTATAGCTTTGCCAATCAGACCAGCTGGAAAGAGAATCTCAAAGATTACATTTAGTAAGTTTAGTTATACAAGTAGTCGTGGCCTTACAGTATTTTGGCATTGACAGGGAATCGAACCCACAACCAGCGAGAGCGCCTAGAATCATAGCCCACAAGCGCTTCCACCACACCAACGCTGCAAGACAAAGTCTTACTTTGCCGGTGAGGCTATCAAGATGTGAGTTTCTGATACACAGTGGAATTGTGTGGTAGCTGATTTCAGTAATTACAGTAACTGTCTAGCCAGTTAGTGATTTGTGAAAATTTTCCAGAATCATTTAAAACATTACTCCTTAATTAATGGCCCATTTCAATGAAACATGAGGGGAGTGATCCTATGACTGTAGGCTTCAACTTACCAAACAAGAATTTTGATTGGTCAATTTCTTTGGTGGCCATATTGGATTTTTTAAAAACTATTCATCATGTCTATTTAAATGCAAATGGCTCGAATGCTAACGGTCCAGGTGAGTGTCACAGTCCCTTTGGACCACTTGTTCCAGTGGCCAACTTGTTCTCGAAAATGACATTTCAGGCTGAAACTCATTAGATTTAATTTCATCGATAACTAATATGGCTGTCATGGACCAATCAAAATTTTAGGTTTGATGGCCATACTGGATTTTTATTGGCTGGATGGAACCTAAGGTTCAATTTGATTGTGTTGTCAGCGTCCATCAGTAATTTCCTAATTGTTCATATTGAATTCTCAATTTTTGTGTTATATCTTGTTGCTACTGAATTGAAAGTATTATGTGTGTTCAAATGGTAATGGTCCAGGTAAGCATTTAAGGCCCTTGGACCACTTGTTACATCGCATGCGTACAATCAATCTGCTACATGATGATTTAAGAAGTTGTTCAATACTAATGCATGATGCTGACTTAATGTAATAGCAATGTGATTATTCAATACTAATACATAGTACTGACTTAATGTAATAACAATGTGATTATTCAATACTGATACATAGTGCTGACTTAATGTAATAGCAATGTGATTATTCAATACTAATACATAGTGCAGACTTAATGTAATAACAATGTGATTATTCAATACTAATACATAGTGCTGACTTAATGTAATAGCAATGTGATTATTCAATACTAATACATAGTGCTGACTTAATGTAATAGCAATGTGATTATTCAATACTAATACATAGTGCTGACTTAATGTAATAATGTGATTATTCAATACTAATACATAGTGCTGACATAATGTAATAGCAATGTGATTATTCAATAATAATACATAGTGCTGACTTAATGTAATGGCAATGTGATTATTCAATACTAAGACATTGTGCTGACTTAATGTAATAGCAATGTGATTATTCAATACTAATACATAGTGCTGACTTAATGTAATAACAATGTGATTATTCAATACTAATACATAGTGCTGACTTAATGTAATAACAATGTGCTTATTCAATACTAATACATGGCGATGACTTAATGTAATAACAATGTGATTATTCAATACCAATACATAGTGCAGACTTAATGTAATAACAATGTGATTATTCAATACTAATACATGGCGATGACTTAATGTAATAGCAATGTGATTATTCAATACTAATACATAGTACTGACTTAATGTAATAACAATGTGATTATTCAATACTAATACATAGTGCTGACTTAATGTAATAGCAATGTGATTATTCAATACTAATACATAGTGCTGACTTAATGTAATAACAATGTGATTAATGACGCTGACTTAATGTAATAGCAATGTGATTATTCAATACTAATACATAGTGCTGACTTAATGTAATAACAATGTGATTTCAATACTAATACATAGTGCTGACTTAATGTAATAACAATGTGATTAATGACGCTGACTTAATGTAATAACAATGTGATTATTCAATACTAATACATAGTGCTGACTTAATGTAATACAATGTGATTATTCAATACTAATACATAGTGCTGACTTAATGTAATACAATGTGATTATTCAATACTAATACATAGTGCTGACTTAATGTAATACAATGTGATTATTCAATACTAATACATAGTGCTGACTTAATGTAATAACAATGTGATTATTCAATACTAATACATAGTGCTGACTTAATGTAATAACAATGTGATTATTCAATACTAATACATAGTGCTGACTTAATGTAATAGCAATGTGATTATTCAATAATAATACATGACGCTGACTTAATGTAATAACAATGTGATTATTCAATACTAATACATAGTGCTGACTTAATGTAATAACAATGTGATTATTCAATACTAATACATAGTGCTGACTTAATGTAATACAATGTGATTATTCAATACTAATACATAGTGCTGACTTAATGTAATAACAATGTGATTATTCAATACTAATACATGACGCTGACTTAATGTAATAACAATGTGATTATTCAATACTAATACATAGTGCTGACTTAATGTAATAACAATGTGATTATTCAATACTAATACATAGTGCAGACTTAATGTAATAACAATGTGATTATTCAATACCAATACATAGTGCTGACTTAATGTAATAACAATGTGATTATTCAATACCAATACATAGTGCAGACTTAATGTAATAACAATGTGATTATTCAATACTAATACATGGCGATGACGTAATGTAATAGCAATGTGATTATTCAATACTAATACACGGAGCGGACTTAACCCTTAGCACTTAGCATTGATGTCAATATTCTATCTTTTATCCTGTCAATAGAAAAGAAACTGGTTTACATTTTTCAACAATTTTGATTTTTTAATCTTCCACCAAATCTGTTGAAAAATGTACACCAGTTCATCTTTTAAGTTAATCTGAAAAATTAAAATTCTAACATCAGATTGGTACGGGTTAATGTAATAGCAATGTGATTTATCTCCTTGGTAAGCTTTTTCAAATTAACACGTCATGGTGATATACAATTTCCTGGTGGTTACTAGTATTTACCCACAGTGTGCATCGACATGAGATTGATTGTTTGGGGCTTTACAGGTTTTGAACATCTAAATTATTTCTATATGATCATAAATGTTGAAATGAACAAATGAGCTGTCATGTCATTCTCAGCATCCTGGCTTTAATATTTATTAGCTCACCTGGTCTGAATTGGGGAATTGATGCAAAACTCATGAAATATGATCTAGGGCAAGAGCTGAACCAAGTTTGTTCAAGGGAACTTGATTGGTCAAATGGTTCGTTGGCCATCTTGGTTGACCTAGTTTTAGCGAAAACGACTTCTCCAGAACTGCTGAACGAGTCGGATCAAAATTTGGCAGATATGATTAGGGACTAAGGGCCATTAAAGTTTGTTCAAGGGAATTTGATCCGTTAAAAAACATGGCCGCAGTGGGCCAATCAACATACAGCATGTATGGCAGCCATATTGGATTTATTTATTTGATGGATTTTGAGGCTGAAATCAGTTATATATATATATATGTTTTTGGGTATTCTGATCACAAATTTGCAACTTTCAAAACTGTTGGATAAACGGTTTGGCAGCCATCTTGGATCATTTTCCCACCAAAAGCTCCCATACTAAAGCAATGGGAAAGTTAAAATGTCTTCTCGAGAACTACTGTGCTGATTTCAATTATATTTGGCAGGAAGCATATTTAGGGTATAGAGATTCAAGTTTGTTCAAAGGAAGCAGATCAGCCAATTTGGCCGGTGGCAATTTTGAATTTTGGCTGATTTATAGAAACGTCTAAAAATCTCCGAAACCGCTTGATGGATTGAAGCAAACCCCATGAGATATGATCTAGGGCAAGAGCTGAACCAAGTTTGTTCAAGGGAACTTGATTGGTCAAATGGCTTAGCGGCCATTTTGGTTGACCTAGTTTT
>CM067375.1:1005663-1055663 GCA_034401795.1 Chaetoderma sp. LZ-2023a | reverse complement strand
AGCCAGGTTAGGAGTGGATACTGCTCTGACTCTGAAGTTACTTTCAGATCTAGGCTGGATAGTCAACAGGGAGAAATCCGAGTTGACGCCCACTCAGCACTTCATTTATTTGGGGATGCGATTCGATCTTGAGGAAGGCAGGGTTTACACTTCAGAGCCCAGAGTGGTGTGTCTGTTAGCCATCCTCAAGAGTTTTCGATTGGGAAACCACATTCAGACAAGGAGGTTTCTTCAGATGCGTGTCATGATGGTCTCCATGGAGCAGGTAACCCAGTACGCTGCTCTAATGTGAAGACCTATCCAGTTGTATCTGATGTCTCTGTGGAAACAGAGAACAGAACCCCTGTCAAAGCTGGTACCCATTTTGGAGCCAATAATGTTGCATCTTGTATGGTGGAAGGAGTGTCAGAATCTCCTAGTAGGAGTTTCACTTCACCTAACCCACCCCACCTGTCCGTGTACACGGATGCATCGCTGGAGGGGTGGGGGCCTGCCTTGGCGAACACCAGGTTTTGGGAACATGGACTCTCCAAGAGAGTCAGCTGCAAATCAATCTGTTGGAAATGATAGCAGTGGAATTGCACTGAAAAAGCGTATTCCAGACGTCAGAGGCAAAGTGATATTGATACGGTCGGACAGTTCGACAGTAGTACATACATAAATCACCAAGGAGGGACCAGGTCACCCAAACTATGTATGAAAGTCTGGCACTTGATTCAATGGTGCAGGAATTACTCAGTTGTTTTGAAAGCAGCTCACATTCCTGGTCGATTGAACATTCTTGGCGGATGCTTTGTCTCGCAGACGGGGAATTATGCCAACGGAATGGTCTCTCAACCCTCCAGTTCTACAAAGGATCTTCGAGCATTGGAGCAAAACGAATGTGGATTTGTTCGCCACAAAGGAAAATGCTCAAATCATGATTTATGTCTCGCCAATTCCAGATCCAAATGCCGTCGTTACATATGCTCTGGCGATAAGCTGGAGAGGGATGCACACTTACGCATACCCGCCCCACCATTCTTCTGCCGAAGATCTTGCTGAAGATCAGGGAGAAGCCGTGCCTGGTCCTGCTAATTGCGCCATATTGGCCCAGCAGGGTGTGTTTCATGGATCTGCTGGTAGACAATCCAGTGCAGCTGCCAGAGATTCCGAACATAATCTCCCAGGCCAAGGGCCGCTTTCTACACGATGGCCCAAGATGTTCAAATTGACTGTGTGGATGTTATCAAACAACGTTCCACGTCAGAAGGCTTTTCTCAACAGGCTGCAAGTTTCATTGCAGGCGCGAGAAGGAGGGCAACATTCAAGTCATATAACAACAAGGTTGAGAAATTTGCAGAGTGATGTGAAGGAAAGGGTGTTGATCCCTTTCAATCCACTATTCTGCAAATAGCAGACTTTCTCTGTGAGCTGTTCTTTACAGGACTGACTCCTGTCACTATTGCTGAGTACAAGTCAGCTTTGGCATCAGCTATCCCTTGTTTAGCCAACAGGGATAGTCCAGAGGTGGCCCAGTTAAACGTGATGGTGAAGGGAATGAGTAATCTCTGACCGAGACAACCGGTAGTCATTCCAGCCTGGAGTCTATCTTTGGTGCTTAATGTACTAGCCAAGCACCCTTTCGAACCTTTGGGTTCGGCTAGTTTAAAGCATTTGATTCTAAAGGCATATTTTCTATTGGCAGCTTCCTCCGCTAGAAGATGCAGTGAGATCCATGCACTTTCAGCAGAGAGGGACCGATTTATGTCTCCGGAGAGGGGTGCAACTGCTGCCAAGAGTAGAATTTATGTCAAAGAATCAATCTTTGAAATATTCCGGCAAACCGATCATTATACCGAAACTAACTAGGTTTGATCGTGATGCCAGTGCCTGGTGCCCAGTCCATGCTTTGACTAAGTACAAAACGGATAGACTCATTACGGTCGAATGATCGACATCTGTGGGTCTGTCATAAGGAGCCATATGGCGCCGCATCCATGGATTCTATCTCTCGTTGGGTAGTCGAATGCATTCAGACTACCCGTGAGATTACGACTGAGAATCAGGTGCAATGCGCAAGGGCAGGATGGTTTCTCCTGAAAAGAACATACCCTTTCCTTCACACCAGTCTGCAAATCTGTTAACCTTGTTGTTATATGACTTGAAGGTTGACATCCCTCTCGCAGCTGCGATGAAGTCTGCAGCATGTCGAGAAAAGCCCTCCGACGTGGAACGTTGTTTACCAACAACCACGCAGTCAATAACATTTCGGGACGCTCGTGTAGGAAGCGTCCCTTGGCCTGGGAGATTATGTTTGGTATCTCGGGTAACTGCACTGGATTTTCCACACGTAGACCTCGAAGATCCGTGAACCACGCCCTGCTGGGCCAAATAGTGCTATAGCAGGACCAGGCATGGTTCCTCCCTGATCTTCACCAATATCTCGGTAGAAGAATGGTGGGTGGGTACGCGTAAACGTGCGTCCCTCTCCAGCTTAACGCCAGAGCATCTGTATCGACGGCATTAGGATCTGGAATCGGCGAGACATAAGTCATGATTTGAGCATTTTCCCTTGTGGCGAACAAGTCCACGTTGGGTTTGCCCCAATGCTCGAAGATCCTTCGTAGAACTGGAGGGTTGAGAGACCATTCTGTTGGCAGAATTCTCTGTCTGCGAGACAAAGCATCCGCCAGAATGTTCAATCGCCCAGGAATGTGAGCTGCTTTCAAAACAACCAAGTAATTCATGCACCATTGAATCAAGTGCCACACTTTGATACACAGTGTGGGTGACTTGGTCCCGCCTTGGCGATTTATGTATGATACTACCGTCGAATTGTCCGACCGTATCAATATCGCCTTGCCCCTGATCATTGGAAGAAATTCTTCCAATGCCAGTTCCACTGCCATCATTTCCAACAGATTGATATGCAGCTGGCTCTTCTGAAGAGTCCATGTGCCCGAGACCTGGTGTTCTCCCAGGCAGGCCCCCACCCATCCAGCGATGCATCCATGTACACGGACAGCTGGGGTGGGGTAGGTGCAGCGAACCCCCTACTAGGAGATTCTGATGCTCTTTCCACCATACAAGATGCGACAATATTGGTTCTAAAACTGGCACCAGTTTTGACAGGGCTCTGTTCTCTGTTTCCACAGAGACATCAGATACAACTGGATAGGTCTTCACATTAGAGCAGCGTACGGGCTCACCTGCTCCATGGAGACCATCATGCCCAGCATCTGAAGAAACCACCTCGCCTGAATGTGGTTTCCCAATCGAAAACTCTTGAGGATGGCTAACAGAGACACCACTCTGGGCTCTGACGGGTAAACCCTGCCCTCCTCGAGATCGAATCGCATCCCTAAATAAACGAAATGTTGAGTGGGTGTCAACTCGGATTTCTCCTTGTTGACTATCCAGCCTAGACCTGAAAGTAACTTCAGGGTCAGAGCAGTATCCACCTCTAACCTGGCTGATGTGTCTGCTTTGATCAGCCAATCGTCTATGTAGGTGTGTAGCGCCATGTTTTCTTTTCTGAGATACGCTGTCACCGCAAGGACCACTCTCGTGAACACCCTTGGAGCTGTCGACAGGCCAAACGGGAGAACTATAAACTCCCATACTTGATTCTGAAATGCAAATCTCAGAAACCTGTGACAACTCCTGTTCATTGGGATGTGGAAATATGCATCTTTCAGATCGATC
Organism: Chaetoderma sp. LZ-2023a; assembly: GCA_034401795.1. NCBI lineage: Eukaryota > Metazoa > Mollusca > Caudofoveata > Chaetodermatida > Chaetodermatidae > Chaetoderma > Chaetoderma sp. LZ-2023a. The sequence continues at coordinate 1,051,976 of CM067375.1, read as the reverse complement.
GACACACACCACATTCCCTTCCTCAATCCTGCCATTACCGACCTCGGAGTTTGCATCTGGAACCGAGGCCTATGGGTAAACCAATTTAATGGCCTGAGATTGAGTATGGGTCTCCATCCCCCCCGTGCTCTTGGGGACAAGGAACATGTTTGAATAGAAGCCTGGAGTGTTCCGGTTTGCTGGTTTTATTGCTCCCTTCAGAAGCAAACCTGACACTTCGTTTTGAATGGCTTCTAACTTGTCTGGTTCCCTTGGCACGGGTGTCCAGACAGGTGCCAAAGACAGATTCTGTGGTGGAAAGTCCCACCACTCCGGCATGTATCCCTGGGATAACCATCCCAGGACCAGGCTGTCTGACGTCACACGTCGCCAAGCCTCGACGAAACGCATGGGCCTTCCACCCACTATAGATGCCTCAATGCCTAATGGGGTTGTCCGGCTCATGGTCCGCTCTCCCCACCTCACCCTCTTGACGAGAGAGAGAGAGAGAGAACCATTTTGTTCTTGGCTCAGCTGGTCTAACTGGCACCGCTGTTCCTGTCGCACAGGTGCGGTCCAGGCAGATATGAAGGGAGCTCTCGTACCCCCAGGTACGATCCACTCCCTTCTTTCCGCCCTTTGAGGACTTACCTTTCCCCTTGCCTTTGCCCTTCCCGCCTCTCTGGCGATCAGGAGCAACATTGGGGAGGGTAGGAGCCTCCACAACCTTCTTGGCTTTCTTCGCCAGAGGCGGCTGAGAAAAGCCAGACGCAGCAGAAGCCGCACCAGGCTTAGCTTTCGCCTTGCCTTTATGCTTCTTCTGCATCTTAGAACGTTGCATGGTCAGCGGCTTCGCTCCAGCCACTAGTGTGTGCGCTTGCCACACCAGCTCTAGCTGTAGGTTCACCGCCAACCGATTCTGTGCAATGCTAGCCGTGTCTTCTAAGATGGCCCGCGCCTGACCACCGAAGATGCTAGGGCCTGTCAGGTGCGTCCCAAGAAGACGCTCCCTGATGGCCGTAGCCAGACGCATATGGTCAAGAACCATCTGCCTCATAGACTTAGTAACACTTGCCTGCACCCTTGCCAATGCGTCCATAGACAGCACCAGGCCGTCATTGATGCACGAAAGTGCCACAGGTGGCACAGGGTGGCCTGCCCCCGCTTCAGCCCACACCGACTGAAGAAGGCGATAAGAATGGTTGACAGCACTCATAGCTGCCCTCACACCCTCATCACAAAGGGACAGGACTTCATCGTGGTGTCCCTGGGATTTGTCCACCAGTGCCGGGGCGGGGTCAAGATATATTTGTCGGATATAGAATCCGCACTGAGGTCTTGTTATAAAGAGTTGATATTTCAAATTTGGAATGAATCCATTCAAGATAACTGAAGTTATCGAGTGGAAACCATATATTTTACGTGTTTTCAAGAAATCAAAGGAGATAACATTGGTGTCTCTGGACACATTTGGCTGATTGGCCAGGGGGTGGGGTGTGGGTGGAGGTGGTGGGGATGGGGGGGGGGGTGTTGGTGGACTAATGAGATGGCTTCACTTGAGAAGCTTATTTCAGGAATATATACAAATATACAAATTTGCATAATACTGCTTTTTGAGACTCTGCTTATAGCTGCTTTACAACTATATGTATATTTTAAGTGGCTGCTTAAAGCTCGTTTCGGAGTTGTTTTTTTAAGCGGACAGAACATTATGTATACTTTTTATTTTTGAAGATATGGCTTAGTGCATGCCATACATCAGTCTATATCGTCTTTTTCATTATAAATTGCTTTTGTACATCCTTATATCTATCATACTAAAATAAACACAAAATTGTCTGCTTAATACTGGTTTACAACTACTGTCTGCCTAATGCTGCTTCCAGGGTTATATATATATATAACCCTGGAAGCACTGGAATAATATTGTAGAGCATGAAAAAGTAGACAAAATTCGCTAAAAATAATGTATGTGTGACTTTCATTAGTAATTTACTGTCCTTAATCCTTCACTGGGAAAAGATCTATGCATGCAATTATTTAACACTATCGATACACAACTGATGTTCTGAATTTCCAGTCAAAACGGCTGTCAATAACATAGTAGCGGGTGGTTTAGATACAGAAATCAACAGAAAGGGTATGAATGTGCTAAGTTAGTAATGTCTGCAATGTGTTCTATCCAGAAATTCCACCCATATGGTTAGATATGTATTTGAATATGCTAATGAAGCATTGAGTTAAAAATGTTTTCCATGAAGTAATCTAATTCGTTGTACACAATTCCATACTGAAAATTAGCTGAAATTTTAGCCAATTCACATTCTTCACTGCCCTATTGTCTGTAGGTTATGCTCGGCCCTAGACTTTCATCCACATGGACTTGAGTTTGATTATGCTAGCTATATAAAAAGATTTCTAAATGAAGTAGTTTCATAGTATGCAAATCCACACAGAAAACTTGTGAAAATTGTATCCGATTCATGCTTTTCAGTGCCCTACACTCTGTAAGATATTCTGCCCCAGTATTTCAGAGACATAGGCTTAAAAGGCACTGTATGCACTTGTTATATTGCCAATTCAAAAGAAATTCTACAGCGAAGTAATTTTACAGTACGCAATTCCAGACTGAAAATTGGCTAAATCTTTTAGCAGATCCGCAGTTTTTAATACCTTACTGTCTGCAATAAGTCCGGCCCCAGAGTTTTGACCATATGGTTAGTTAGGGATATGAATGCTCTAATTTGAAGTCCCTAGTTTAAAATTTTCTACTAAGAAGCAATTTCATAGTACGCAATTACATACCGAAAACTGGCTCAAATTTTGTCAGATCCACGGTTTTCAGTTTGCTACTGTCTGCAATAGATTCTGTCCCAGAATTCCACTGATGTGTTTAGATATGTATATAAATGCACTTTTAAAATGTTGAGTTTAAAAATAGTCTACCATAAAGTAATCTCGCAATACATAAATTAGTTGCATCAAACAGTTATCAGATGTCAATAATGTACAGTTTTAAGTACCAATATCTGCATAATCTGTTTGCACTCTGCTTTCGAACATCTTTCCAGATACAACTCTATATAGTGTTGCACGGAATATTGTACGATTCTACCACCAAGTGATTTCATAGTATGTAGTTATATAATCGACATATGCCACCATTGCAAGATAGTTGGTTCACATTCATCACATTCACCACATTCCGATGGGTGTTTTTATGTCCTGGCATATTGTAATATTGTAATAGCTTCGACCCCAAAATTTCAGCCATATGTTTATATATATATATATATGAATACGTTAATGAAGTATTGAGTTTAAAAGATTTATACCATGAAGCAATTTCGTAGTACACAATTTAATCTAAAAGCTTCGAATGCAGCCCTAGGCAAATTCGATGCCTGTCACCGTAAACACCTATGCACCATCACTGGACAACGATGGCCAGACAGCATAATTTCCAAAGATGCACAATGCAAGATGTGGAATACATCACCACTGTCTGTAAAGGTCGCCCAGCAAAGATGGTCCATGTTTGGCCATGTGCCAAGGATGCCAGAAGAGACACAAGCACAGAGAGCCTTGGAATTCGCCCTACTCAGAGCCAGCAAATACAAAGCCAGGAGATGATGCCACTGCATAAATCTGCTAAGCGTGCTACGAGGTGACCTCAAGAAAGAGAAGTCGGTATACCCAAGTCAAAAGTGGACATGAGGAAGCTAAGGACTTTGACTGAGGACAAGACACAGTGGGCAAAAGCGAAGAAGGTTGGATTGCAGCTGTAGGATGTTTCTACTACTATAGACACAGAATACAGTAATCATGCATAATAGATTGTGTGTGAAATCACACCGATCCGTGCTGTAATCAAAATATTAATATATACTGAGCCAAAAAAGTTTAGCAACAGTGAAGTTTGGTTTGTTGTATTAAAACTATGGGTCCATTTATAATCAAATTTGCAGGCATGTTTCGTCAATGTAATGTTTCGCTGATCATGAAGAAATGCAAATCATTTCTTGCATTTCTCGGCCGCACGCTTACTGCATGTGAAAATGCATTTTTCATGCACTGGCCCACATTGGCGAAGGCAAAAATTTACCATATTGCAGAAGCAGATAACGAACGTTAACAGAAAATGCTTAAAAGTTTACCTTACCGAACATGGGCTGCCGCCCAGGGCTACCCGAAAATCAGCGCCATGAAGCAATGGGAAGACTCGCTGCTGGGCAGAGCGTTTGCGCTGTTGCTCGACATTTTAATGTTCACGCCTCAACCATTTCCCGTCTCCGCCAACGTGAGCAGGAAACTGGACATGTTAATGACTGACCACGATCTGGCAGACCGAGAGCAACAACACCTCGAGAAGACCGCTACTTAGTGACATCATCACGACGTCACAGGTTTGAGACTGCACCATGGCTGTCCCGTAATTTGCACACTACTACCGGCACTACAGTGTGCATCCACAAACTAGTGGAAACAGACTCCATGATGCTGGACTGCATGCCCGTCGTCCACTTGTTGCTGTTCCGCTTACAGAGCGTCACATCGAGAATCGGTTTGCATGGGCAAGAACTCATCAGCGATGGCGTGCTCAACAATGGAGCCACGTTTTGTTCAGTGATGAGTCGAGGTTTTGTGTAGATGTGGCGGATGGTAGCCAACGGGTTTGTCGACGTTTAGGAGAATGGTATGATGCAGCCAACATCATTCAGCACAACAGATTCGGTGGCGACAGTATCATGGTGTGGGCTGGAATCCGTGAAAATGGCAAAACAGATCTTATTGTGATTCGCGGAAATTTAACGGCTCAACGTTACTGTGAAGAATTTGTCGCCCCTGTTGTCATCCTTTTTATGCAGCATCATGCAGCAAGACAACGCCCATCCTCATTCAGCTAGGGTCACCAGTGATTTCCTTGAGGCTAACAACATTCCGGTGTTGGACTGGCCAGCGCAATCACCGGACCTGTCTCCTATTGAACACGTGTGGGACATTCTTGGCCGTATGGTGCGTGAGAACCATCCACATCTTCACAATGTGCGGGAGCAGGAAGCTGCACTGGATGCGATTCCTCTTCGTGACATGAGGTGCTTAATTCGAAGCATGAGAAAGCGATGTACGGGGGTGGTTAATGCGCGTGGAGGTCACAACCAGTATTGACAGCTCAGTGTCATTATTTAAATTGAACCCTTCAGTTGAATTATGCCGTGTTAAAGGCGCAATGCTAGCATTACAGTAACAAGAGACTGTTGTTCAAATTGGAAAATGACCTATCAATTAAATAATATATTTGAATCAATTTATTGTTTTTGTTAAATAACATTTATACAGTAATATTCTCAGTGTTGCTAAACCTTTTTTGATTCATTATATGTATACATTGTATTATAAATAGATGTGCGGAAAGCCACCATGGTCTATATTGTACCAATAGTATTCTATTACAAGTCAATTATGTGTGGAATCACATCAGTCTATATTATACCACATACAATGCTACAGGTCTATATTATCACTATTAGGCAATGGGTCGAATAACCTCAATCTCTTTGTTTGACCAGACTAAAAACTTGCCCTACATACACTATGAAATATTATGACTGTATATAATACAACCCATACCTTTACTTTTCGGAATCGCTGTGACGCATCTGTTTAAAAAGCAATCTAACCAAAACATATAATTCAGCCAAAATTTCCTCTCAGCTGTAAACAATATGATATCATATCATTGCTAGCTATATTCATAATTAAATCAAATTCTACAATGAAATATTTCCGTAGTCCACAATTCCATACCGAAAATTGCCTTAAAGTTTGACAGATCAGTGATTTTCAGTACCATACTGTCTGCAATAGCTTAGGCCCCTATTTGGTTCGAAATTCATACATATGGTCAGATCGGTATAGGAGTACGCTAATGAAGTATCAAGCTTAAAAATTTCTACCATGAAGTTATTTCGTAGTACACAATTCCATGGCAAAAACTTGCACAAGTTTGGCAGATCCACGGTTTTCGGTAGCCTACTGTCTGTAATAGGTTCGGCCCCAAAATGTCAGATAGATATAAGAATATGCTAATAAAATATTGATTTTTTTTAAATTCCACCATAAAATAATTTTATAATACACAACTTAGTAGTGACCAAAAGTTGTCAGATGCTTATAATTTATGTACAAAATGCTTGAAAAAGAAAAGACCATACCTAGTGAGATTATGGCTATAAGGTTGCGTACTGTTTTATGTGAAGACCGGACGAACGATTCCCAAGGAATTCCTACGTCACCGTCTTATGTAATTCTTAGTATGCTGAATTAGTAGTTGCCGCTTTATTTATGCGGGCCTTCCGCTCTGCTTAACTAGCTTTTAGTTTTTAGAAACAAGAACTATTTTAGGCCGCAAATGGCGGGTGTCTACCTGGCTGTTAGACATGGCTGTCATTGAGAACGGATGCCCTAAGACATCAATACTGAAGACAGCACTCATACATGTTACTTAGTAGGATCTCCGAACTGGATAAGAATTCAGACATCTCGCTCCATAACCACATAAAACGTTACAAGATACTGGTTACTTTTCACAAAAGCATTTTAGGCAACTGATCTATCGTTATGGTAGGGGTAAGAGAGACGAATACCCAATGTAAATGTCCTTCCTGTGAGGGCGTGGCAGATCTAAATATCATGCCCAGACACTTTTATGGAATTCGGTGGGGATACGCATCTCGCCCGTCACCGGGTCCTATGGAACTAACCATTTAACCTGTCGTTAGGTTTATGTACAAGTTGCCCAGTTTTGCACTGCGGTGTGGGAGGATTGTTCAGCAAATAAAATAATAATTAAGATGTGTTTTCGCAGTGCTTTCCTACATTGGCAAAAGTGCTAACTACTAGGTATCCGAAGATATGGGGGAAATGTATGTGACACCACACCTTGGCCATCACCGCTCGGAAACCCCACCAGTTTCCCAGGGTCAGATCAGCCCATGATGCGGATAGGGACATCCAAACAATTAAGAAGCCACAAGGCTGAGTGGAACATGAAGAGAGACAATATCTTAGAGTTATGAGTCTTGCCGGAGTGCGGGGCTAAATTATCGCAATTACCGGAAGAGAAGAGTATCCTACAGATTTCCTAACAAAGAAATCGTCTCTAATCATATTAAACCTATCCTATCGAGCTGAATAGAAAAGGATTTAGTCGGTAGCATGCCGGGCTAAACAGAGTTATAGCACGGACAGCGACCTCAGTGAAAAATTGTTGGTGGCAGGAGAAAGTGTTGCATATATAAATGTTGCTGTATAGTGTTTCCTACGTGCACTGCAGTCCTATGTTTTCTACAAATAAACAAAACATATGAACTGATGGCTGCTGGCCATATGTATATAAACTAACCAGAACAATCAATACAGCATCAAATGATCAGAATTATATATCTTTAGTACAGGTTAACGAACCTACTACCATGCGGTTAGTGAAAACACCTTACTGAAAATCAGAATAACTATAAACATATACAGAAATTATAACTAGCTGTCCTAAGACCGTTACAGTACCTGTTAGTCATCGGGACCATTTATACGGATACAATATAATTATCAGAAATATAAGTAACAGAATAATTAAAATGTTAGGTATAGTTACTTGAATACTCGGTAGTAATTCTTAAGTTTGGCTATCGTGTTACTGAAATTGATACACCATTCTTTGGTTGACCTGAGTTGATGCATTCTCAGGAAGCTGGAAAGTTCCCACAGGTTGATTCCCGCAAACAGGATTCCCACAAGCAGCTCATGACGGGAGAGGATCGAACTCAGGACTGTAAGCACAATATAGAATGTCTAATGAATAGTCAGTAAGCGATACAATAGCACAACTGATGTGAAGAAAGTTCCCATACACCGATGGTACAGATGGAAGTTGACAACAACCCGATCACAAGCGGGGGTTGATAGATGCAGATGAAGATGCAAAACTTAAGCTAACGGTGCTGGGTACATCAGCCAGCTCTGAAGACGTACCGGGCAAAGTTTACTTGCTGCGGTCGAAAATTAGAAGAACCTGCACGACATCAGTGCGGGGATGGTTGAAATACCACTTTTTGGCGTGGCCGGCAGATCCTGCGAGTCATCCACCAAAGAACATCGCTGCCTTTACATCTGTAGAATCACATTTTCAGGCTGCAAAGGCCTCACCACAAGTTCATGTTCTGAAGTAGCTCTTGATATTCGTGAACAATAACTAGAAAGTTCCAAATTGCTCCCGCAAGTAAGGGGAGTTACAAAATTGATTTAGTGCGGTGGGTTGGATACTGCTAGCTATGGGAGAAAAACCGACAGAAAGCGACGTAATATGCGTAATGCCTGTCGTGCTGGTAGTAGCTGGTACAGGTCCAACCTGATCGGCCCCTGGCCGAGGATGCTCTCGATCTCTGGATGGTGTCTCCTTTTATACTACCCATGACGTCACAGGCGCAGGCTCCAACTAATCATCGTTCGAGCAACAGCCAATCAGCGCGTAGCTGATAATAATGCTGTCTTGCCCTGTAGGTAGGGCTTAGAATACACCTTCCGTATCCCAGCGTGTCGTAAGAGGCGACTAAAGGAGGTAAGGGTGAGGTAACCCTGACAGAAACCTCAAGTGCTGAAGACGGAGGTTCCAGGCCGCACGGCGCACTCTAATAAACCATGGATCCACGCACTTAACGCTTATGATCATGTCGATAGTCACTTACAGGACTGGCGGTATGATCAGTGAACGACAAGAAGAAGAAGATAATGCTGTCGAATGTTCTAGAACATTCTAGAAGCTCTGCGTCCACGTGGTTATGACGTCACGGCAATATTTTGAAGATAATCAAGAAGGGTTTTCTGAGGATAACTCAGCCATTTCTTAACCGATTTTGAAATGGTTTGCAGATTTAAAAAGCCCGTCGAATTCTGGGCTTGATTAATGCCAGATTCGGCTGGAACAAGTAGTTAAAAATGATCACAAGGTACCATCCCGGTACACTAAAAGCGTCATCCTATCTTGGTCGTAAACTACGTGCTCCATCAAAAATAGCATCTAAGCATGCGTATGCGCACTATGCGCTTTACTGAACGTAGTCGTTTTTACAACGCAATCTCTCTCATAGGCCCATAGACGCTTATGGCTCTACCCAGGAGGGCGTGTTCAGGGACTGAATCCAGGACGGGCGGTGCGTACCCAGCTTGGCTGGTACGGCTGCTACCCGCCCGGTCGATCCGAACTACAGGATTCGTCAGAGGTACATCACCGATCCTTCTACATCTGTGAGGTATCCCTGCAAGGGCGCATCCTGACGAGACCACCTATATAGTTTAATATAAACCATTATACCCCTGACAAAAATATTATTGTTGCGGGAGGAAAGTGCCTCGTGCGGGCCTCCGAAAATGCCTTCAACGCCGAAGCATAGGAAGAGAGCTGGCAAAAAGGGCCACTGTCTTGTTCAAACCTATGCTAAGTGTAGTGTGAGTCAACCTAGTGACATTATAATTAATGTGATGCACGCTGTATTACGTCAGGATGGGGGTGGATGATTTCCGTAGAATTCAACACCATCATCTTATGTAACTCCAAGATACTGTATTGGTAGTTGCAGCTCTTATTTATGTTGTCATTCTGCTAAGTACTAAACTACCAGCTAGTTGTTAGATTTATATCCAGACTTTGGCCGCAAGTGGCATGAATTTCTACCTATCTTTGATACATGAGCCTGACTGGTGAAGATGTTCGGTTTCCCTATGGTCACCCTCCGGAGCATCTCCCTCAAAAGGCAGCGAGCGGACATGTTATGGAGTGACAGCTTCAGAATCACATAACAATCTGTTTACATATCACATCGGAACCACATACAACATTACTAGAACAAGTCAATATTACACAAGCAATTTGAAAAGTGCATAAAAGTTTTAGGCGGGGAGTGAGAGGCAGATATTCATCTCCAGTGGCCTTCCCGTGAGGGCGTCGTGCATTCCAAGACCGCACCCAGTCACTGTACGGAGTTAGATGGAGATCTGCATCCTATCCATCACCCGGTGTGTCAAGGGTGGACCATATGAGATCCGGCTCCGGGGACTAGCATTTGCCTGTCATTAGGGTTAGGTTTCAGGATGCCCAGAGATGTACTGCTGGGTGGTTAAAATAAAGATATTTTCACAGTGCTTCCTACTTTGGCGGGGTTATCTATGCTAAATGGTAGCCGAAGATACAGAGGAGGTGTATGCGAAATCAACACTTTGTTCTTCACCACTTGGAAACCCCAATAGTTTCCCAAGTCGGATCATGCCAACATGGCGATGGGAGTTCCAGACAATTAATAAGCCTTGCGGCTGGAGGAGTGCAGAAAGAGACAATCACTCAATATAATAAGAGGCCCTAAGGTAACTGGCCAATTTTACACAATCTAGCCGGTGTGCGGTGTTACATATCCACTACATCTGGAAAAGAGGCTTACACAAATGACTCCTAAGGAGTGGTTGTCCCTAACTACTTTTAAATCTATCCTATCGAGCTAGAATAGTCAGGTTTAGTCGATCACATATCAGGCTCGCGCAATGAGAACATGAACAGTGACCTCAGTGTAAAATTGATGCTAGGGAAAAGTGATGCAGATTTATTGTTGTCGTATAGTATAGCCTAGAGTACTGCGGTCCTAGTACTGTATATCAAATAAACAAAACAAGTAACTAGGATGGCTGCTGCCATATATATATAAACTAACTATCATGGTATTGGCAATAAATCAGGTGGTTGTTAGTCATAAGCACAAAAAAATAAGGATAATATTTACATTAAAGATATAAATTATAAAATGTGGTCTCAGGCGACCGATCGGTACCTACTAGTCATCAGTACCTGTAAAGAAATGAATAAATACAATAATAGAAAGAATATAGCTAAATGAGTACTTATTAGTCATCAGTATGGAAAAGGTCCATAAGTCACCGTGGATGATGCGTTACAGATGAGGAATGCGAGATGGCATGATTCTGAAGTTGCTGGCAGATCTCTGCAGGCGAACTGTTGATGCAGCTCGCTCTCAAGGATGGTGAAAAAGAACGATTATAGTTGCGGATGGCCACTAGATAGTCAGAATAGCTCATACAAATAATTTAAGCAGAATGTTGGAAAGTTCCGTACTGTATCAGAATTTTGAAAGTTGCCCATAACACAGAGGGATACGGCAGAAAGTTGTAATTATACAATGCATGTACATTTCTGGGTACACCATACATGGTACACCGCATAGCTCCTGCAGCATACCAGGCAGAGTCCCACCAGACTGTGGCCTAAAAGTTAATTAACACACGACATGCTGCATGGAAGTTTGATCGCCACTTTTCAGCGTGGTTCTGCAGATCTGATGAGTTGTCCACCAAGATTCACCACTTGTTCTACATACTGGAGAAGCTACATCATGGCCGCGAGGCCCATCCACAGGAAGGCTCCTCTAAAGTGTTGGAAGTGAGGAAATCTTCTATTCAATTAGTTGTCCCCAGATGGCCATCCGAGGGCCTCCAAAACTAGATGCGGATGTTCGATTGCGGGCCAGAGACTAAGAACTGAAATCTGAAAGGCACTGCTGCAGTTATAGGGGAACCACAGTCAGTAAGCAGTTGCCCACGTCTTGCATTGCTCTGGCCACACAACCTGCAACTTGTTCTCTCTCGACGAAGTGTGGTCTCGATTCTTGGTTTTCCGCTCCTTTTATGCTACTCGTGACGTCATAGGCAGGACGCCCAGCCAATCAGTGGCCGATCTGTAGCCAATCAGCGTGCAGATAGGAAAGGTGAGGACGCTATCACGTGATAGACATCCTCCCCATTCACTTAGTACATACACGTGTTTATGACGTCCTTGTAATATTTTGAAAATAATTTCAACATGCTAAATTAGGATAACTCGGCTATTTCTGGTGCGATTTAAAAAAGGTAAATAGTTTTAGAATCCTCGTCTTATTCCGGTCCTGATATGTACCAAGGCCGACAGGAATAGTGGAATTTAAAGAAATTACGTGCACCAACCTGGTAGACTTTAGTATGCATTCTCTCCCAACGCTGACATGTGTTGTCATGGAAGCTCTGACATGTGCGCATGCATGCTACGCGATCTCACGGACATAGACATTTCCAGAAACCTCTCTTATATGGCTTATGCACGCATACTATCCTACTCAGAGGGGCGTGCTTGGAACTCACCCGGAGCGATCATCCTGTACCCAGCTGAGCTGGGATGGTCCATACCCGTCTGGCCGATCCACGCTACAACTGCCAGCTACGACAGTTGAAGCAATAACAGCCAAATCAGTCAAGAACAAGCTAGATATCTACTTCAAAGAAAGAGCATTTGAATTTGACTGAACATTCCATACATACACCAGACCATCACAAAGTCATACTGCAATTCCGCAATTTACACTGGACTGATCTAGGAGTAGAGAGGAACCTGCTTGGTAGCAATTCCAATTACCTCTAGATTCATCTCAGCTTCCACATCCACACTTTTGTGGTTGCATGAGGAGACACTAGCGTAGAGGAGGAGAATCGGATAGCGATGAACACAGAAAATGAAGACAAAAGCAATAAGACAAACCTTGGCCTCCACAAGTCAGCATGCAAACAAATGCTAGGCGCAGCAGGGTGTAACCATGAGTGTAGGCGGCACACTGCAACTAACATGGGGAACACCCATCTGCACCACAGTATTTCCACAAATCAATGTTAACCCTTGCCACTCTGATGTCAGGATTTTGAACTCCAAGTTAAACTAAGAGATGAGCTGTGTTCATTTTTCAGCAAATTTGGTGGATGATGTTGCTGTCATAGACAGCAACATCATCAACAACAGAATTGTTGGAAAGTGTACACCAGTTTCTTTGTTATTGACACAGCAAAAGCTAGAATATTGACATCAGAGTGATAAGGGTCAAAGTCTAAAATCTAATGGTTTCGAGGAGACTTAATTAAGCAACATCAGTCAAATCATTCAAGAACAAACTAGAAATCGACTTCAAGGAAAGAACTTTTGAATTAGGCTGAACAAGCCATACTACAACAAAAAAAACTCTGAGGCAATAACAAGCCAATGGCGTATGCCTTATAAAATGATGATGATGATGATGATGATGATGATGATGATGATGATGGCATACCGCTGCTGACACCCTGGTTAGTCAGGGGTTAAGGCTGTAGGCGGCATACACCACCACCCATATAGTTCGGGTTTCTTGAAATCAAATACACACTAGTACACTCACAATTTACCAAATATTGAAATCAGTGTACATATATACAGTGGTGTAGTTGCAAAGTGTGAGCATCCGGAGAGCTGACCAGCAGCAGAAGTACGGGAGGTGTGACAATATTATTTCTATGGGGCAGGTGTCTGAGCAGGCGGAGCGAAGCTCCGGCGTGCTCCGGTCCCACTACACCACTGCATATACACATATTAATATAATAAACTGTAGGTATATCATGTAAATACGTTAAAATAATGAATAGCGAATGAAGTGGGGGTATATAGATAGCATGTACGTACGTGTAATGAGGAAAAATCAACAGAAAATGAGATAGGGAACAAGGCTAAAATACATATATAGATCAATGACATATACCATGCGACTGAGAAAGCTTCGTTTCCGATCGCGAGCTATTTTTGGCTCTGGTTTCGACTTATGATATAGCTTTTGTGGTTTCTTCATGGGCCCATTGCATTATGGGATATTGTTATTCATTATGTATATGTTCCCCTAATTGTTTTAGGGAAACCTACTGTGCATTTTCAATGTCCAAAGTTTGTGTGATATTGTTATCACGAAATCGCGTTCATTTACTTCAGAATGTAAAGCGATTAAATAGTCTAATGCAAACCAGGTACAATTAAGCTTTATTTATATTCCTATTTATGTGTCTGTAAAAGCAATAAGAGGTTTGGTTGACTGTCTTGTAATTATTTTTAACACCCATGGCCGGGAAAGTCGTTGTTGTCAATGCCATATGTATTTAGCACTGATAGCAGGAAATGTATGGGCCAGTACCACGACATTCACACCCGGATGGAATACACATTCATGTATTTACGTGCAGACATGCATCAATTCCTATTTTTGTAGCTTATGTCTGGATAAACACGATTTAAAAATTCTAGCGGACGACATTTCATTATGATGTCATAGTTTCTATGAACTGTTTGTGCTTCCCAAAATAGCAAGGAGCACTGCGATACATCGGTACAAATTTTATAACGTCATTGGACTGGTGCAAATATTTAATGGTAAAAAATGCAACAATACTGGCGGATGTCACTGACAATGTGCATATGCATTGTTGTGAACATCGTGGGACTGGATTTACCGGTATGCCCTCCAAGCATGATGAAAAAATAGCAGCAAATGAACTATACATGGGCATACATATTTATGACATTTCGACCGTATACAAATTGGTCCTATTTATTTAAGCAATAAATTGTGCCTGCATTCGCTTTTAGGCAATGCCTATTTTCATATTATAATAAATTGTAATTACATTTGAAAAAGAACGTAAAAAAAAAAAAATAATAATAATTGCACCAAATATTTTTTTTTTAAACCAACACATCCCCAAAACAAAGAAGTCGAGTAAACAGAAGCACCTATTGGCTTACTTCCAGTGCCACACGCACTCTTAGAGCAAAAAACAAACTGTAAAAAAAACCCACCAAAGAGTTCTGATGATTATAACCAATATAAAATGACAAGGAATAATGCTACATCATGTATCAAACAAGGCAAACGGTCATCTGAGCGAAATATAGCAACAGAATGCAAGAAAAAAACCCACGTCCTTCTGGAAATATGTCAACGGCAAAACAACCCTCAAGGAAACAGTAGGCCAACTTAAATATTCAAATGATAAAGTGTGTACACATGATACAGAAAAGGCAGACGTTTTGAACATCTATTTTGCAAGCGTATTTACAGAAGAGAACCTAAATACAATGCCAGAAAATATCCCCAATACCACAAACACTGTTTTACCAGACATTTCTAAAAACCCAGAGACTATTGAAGCCAAACTAAAAGGAACTAAACCCAAATTAAAAGTCATGGACCAGACGGCATACCCATACGAATTTTGATTGAACTAGCAAGAGAGATCAGTGTACCCCCTTAGCATCCTATTTAACAAATCTTTAGAGGAAGCCGTACTACCTGAGATTTGGAAAATGGCTAATGTCTGTCCGATTTATAGGAAAGGCCCAAAAAGTAATCCAAGCAACTACATACCCATCAGTCTAACTTGCTCACTTTGCAAACTTTTAGAAACATTTGTATGTGATGCAATAATGAACCACATGGAAACAAACAACCTTTTCACCAGCTGTCAACATGGCTTCAGACATAACAGATCATGCAAAACACTGCTACTGGAGTACATGGAAACCATAACATCCAGTCTAGATGAAAACAAATCTATAGATGCAATACACTTAGATTTTTCCAAAGCTTTCGATACAGTACCACACAAAAGACTTCTAAAGAAAATGAGAATGTGCAGTTTAGGAAAGCAACTAATTAACTGGACTGAAGCATTTCTAACTGAAAGAAAACAGTGTATAGAGCTCAACGAAGCAACATCCGACTGGACAGCCATCACTAGTGGCATGCCTCATGGCAGTGTTTTGGGAGCTACACTTTTCCGTAACCTGCCCTTGTAAGATCTTTGTGGACGACACAAAACTGTTTGGTAACCCCAACACCATGAACCCTCAAGACAATATAGATAATGTATGTAATTGGTCTCAGATTTGGCAGCTACACTTTAATACAGACAAAACACATGTAATACACTTTGGTTCAAACAATCCTAGGATGCAGTGTTATATGACAGACACTTCATGCCAGTCACAAATCATTGAAATCATACCATCCACAAGTGAAAAAGATCTTGGCGTACACATAGATGAAAACATCTCCTTCGATACACATATAAATGCAACTGTACCAAAGGCTAACAGCATAGTTGGTCTAATTAACAGAACCTCCAATTACATAGATGAAAAAACGTTTACCATGTTATTCAAATCACTAGTCTGACCAACTTTGGAATACTGTAACTGCATATGGCCTCCTAGTTTTAAAACACAATCTTGTATAATCGAAAGTGTCCAGTGCAGAGCCACGAAACTTGTTCCCCATTTGAAAAACTACTGCTACACAGACAGGTTAAAGGCTTTGAACCTCATGTCACTAAAATACAGAAGGCTTAGAGGAGACTTAATCAAAACATACAAATTTGTCCATGATGATTACAACATTGACAAATACACATTCTTTGACCGATGAAGTAACATATGTACTAGAGGTCACACATTCAAGCTCAACACTAAATGCAGCAGAAAAGAAATTCATAAGCATTTTTTCCCAAGCCGAATTATTAACACATGGAACTCACTCCCTTCTGTTGTGGTCGAGGCACCCACGGGCGGCATGTTTAAATCAAAACTAGATATGCACCTAAATGATATAATATACGATCATGACATAACCAACTAATAGATATATAAGACAATCTAGAAATATACCCACATGCTAGGCACGGAGGGGTGTAACTATGCGCGTAGGTGGCACACCGCAGCTGATGCGGGGGAAACCCATCTGCACCACAGCACCTCCCAAAGTGACAACTAACATGAGGAAAGGATTAATAGCCTTTGCACATCTGAGCGTGAAATTGTGCATTACTTTAGAAAAAGTAAATTTCCCATCTCCGATCACGTCTTTTGGCTGGGAATATTCACAGGGCGAAACATAAAATTGGTCGGGCCTAAGCATTAATGATGATACATAAATATGGTATGATATGAATTATAATCAACCATGGCGAGCACATCCACAACCAGCCCCCCCCCCCCCCACCCACCAACCCACCCCAAACATGTTTTACAACAAACAGTACATGTTAATTTCTTCACATGTATTTTTATGTATTGTAAGTTATGTGAATGCTTTTTATTGTTGTCGTCTTTGTGTGTCTCTTGTTTGTAATGTAGTGTGATATATATTTGTAATGGGTCCATCATTTTATAGGCATTGCCTTGGATGGACTGCCTGTATAGTATCTGTTTAAATGTACATAAACCATGAAATAAATAATATTGAACTTGAACTTGACTTCAACAAAGTCAATCAGGGTCCTGAATAATGCCAATAAAATGCCAACCAAACAAATAAACAATTGTAACTATGCAAATTACAAGCACTAGTAATACAATACCACTC
Source organism: Chaetoderma sp. LZ-2023a (assembly GCA_034401795.1). Taxonomy (NCBI): domain Eukaryota; kingdom Metazoa; phylum Mollusca; class Caudofoveata; order Chaetodermatida; family Chaetodermatidae; genus Chaetoderma; species Chaetoderma sp. LZ-2023a. The sequence goes on along the minus strand of CM067375.1, from coordinate 1,034,700 downwards.
GTAAAATGATGATGATGATGATGGAACATCGAGGTGGTATTTACAGTACAAGAACAAGAAAGTACTTTCAATGAAAATTTTTGATGATAATTTACTCATTTCTGTGGTGTGTTTAGTGACACCAATTGTAAGGCATTATTCACATATAACATTACGAACAGCTGTTTGATGCGAATTAAAAAAATAAACAATAAATAAATTAAATAATCAGTTTTCGTATCCCAGGATGGGTCTTGGCTTACGGCACAGGCATTTGCTTACGGTAACAGGTCACAGGTGGTTCCGCCCCGGTGTCGGTCCGCCCCGGATTTTTTCGCACCATAAAGTGGGTCATTTCGCACAAATTTTTGGCTAAAAGGGGTGTAGTGGGGGCGGCTATTGCTAATGCGCAGTAGTTTGATGATTTGCATGTATTAGTTAATTGAATCTCACTTACACAGGGAGTAGTTCCATCAGGATTGAAGGTTGCATGTGTGACACCCATATACAAAGCTAAAGATGCATCTGACTTTACTAATTATCGGCCAGTCTCGGTACTTCCACTTTTCTCAAAACTTCTAGAAAAGCTGTATAATAAACAGCTTCTAGTATTCTTTAGTAGAATTAGTCACAATTACTAAATATCTAAACAAAAACTCAATCATATATCCTTCTCAATATGGTAATGGTTTCAGAGAGAAACACTCTACCATGCTTGCCATTGTGGATATGATTGAAAAATTATCAACCTCCCTTGAGAATAATGAACATACGCTAGGTGTATTCTTGGATCTTTCCAAAGCCTTCGATACAATTGACCATACAATTTTACTGCAAAAGCGTGCATACTCTGGAATAAGAGGTACTGCATTGAACTGGATACAGAGTTACCTGTCAAAGAGGGAACAGTGTGTACAATTCAATGGGGCTATCTCTGAATACAAAAATATAGTTTGTGGTGTTCCCCAAGGTTCAGTTCTTGGGCCCCTGCTGTTTCTCCTATATATGAATGACATACCCAAAGTCTGCAAACATCTCTCACTAATACTTTTTGCAGATGACACAAATGCTTTCTGCAGCCACAAGGATATATAGAAATTCTATACAAAAATGTCAATAATGAAATGGCGAATAGACTGGTTTAAAGTAAACTAATTGTCCTTAAATGTATCAAACACTAATTATATACTATTCATAAAAACTAAAATTATAAAGAAATAACTGTCCCAAACCTCTATATTCACAACCAGATAATTCAAGAAGCACAATATGCTAAGTTTTTAGGAGTCTATCTGGACAAAAATTTAACATGGGAGAAGCATATTGAAATTATTACTACCAGGGTAACAAAAAGCAATGGCATCATTCGCAGACTGAAACCCTATCTAACACCTAATATTATTAAAAACCTGTACTGCACAATGATACTTCCTCACATCACCTACTGCAATGCTATCTGGACTAATACATCTCAAGCTAGACTAAAAACCCTAAAATCTCTGCAAAAGCAATCAATTAAACTATTTTCACAAACAGCAGGTGGCCAGGATATCTTTAAATCAGAAAATGTCTTAAAACTTGAGGACATTGGAAGGCTCCAATTATACACAATCTTAAGAGACTTCCACAATGGCAACTTACCCTCATCCTTATCTAACATCTTTACGCTCAATACACAATTGCATCCTCACAACACAGGAACAAGAAATAACCTCCACTCAACACACCACCAAACAAAAGCAGCACAACAAAAACCCTCATACAAAGCAATTCGGTTATGGAATAATACAGACACAAGCACACGCACAGACATCATAAAGCTACAGTACTTTAAGCAGAATATCAAAAAGAAGATTATAGAAACCTACTAGACTGGAAAACACTCACCATCATGGCATGTTATTCTCATACTTGCACCCAGTCACCAGAACAAATAATAATAATGATAATAATAATAGTAATAATAATATTAATATCTGTCATAATGGTAACTACCAAACTACTACCTCTACCATCACAGCCTAAAAAGAAAAAAAAAAAAATTGTAAATATGTTGTAAATTGTCAAACGTCTATTAACTGTTGGACCGGCTGCAAGCCACCGGACAATAATTCCAATTGGCAATGACTCTAAATTGGCTGAGTATTTTGGAAACAATTTGACTGATAGGTGCTGGTGGCTTAGCCACCGACAACTTTCAATCAAATTGTTTTAGAGGTACTCAGCATACCCTGAGTTAGGCTCCATGGAAAATGTAGACTACAGAGTTAACTATGTGTATATATAGGACTATAACATGTTAAACTTATGTATTCAGTATTCTTATGTCCTATATTGTTATTATATGTTATATGTAGGGGTCCGTCCACCGCCACATAGGCTCTGCCTTTGGTGGACTACCTGTTGTGAAACTGTAAATGTATATTCTATATCAAACTAAATAATCTTGAACTTGAATTGGTGTAGGCCTAGTGTAATATGAAAATAGGCATTGCCTATAAGCGAATGCAGACATCATTTATTGTTTAAATAGATAGGGGATTCAAGATTCGCGATTATTTATTCAGTAATTCCAAAATAAACATATTCACGAGTCATACCAGGTTGTCTGCCTAAGGCAGTGCCTATTGTTATGGCGGACACCTTACACACATATATACAGGTATATATAAATTAGACAAGACAGAACTTACATAAACAATTATAAATTCAGACATTACATTTACTTCTTCCTTATTAACCCTTTGACCCTTGATCCACATAAACAGTTTAAATTTCAAAAAGGAAATATGTCAATTCTCAGATCAAGCAGTAAGTAAATAGGAACAAGACAGCTACGAAACAGACAACCACAGAATATAGTCAAGTTCAATAATAGACATGGATGTCTATAATTATAGATACAACAATAAACATTTATATTTTTATTTTGGGGGTTGGGTGTAATTTTACTTATAATGATGATATACTGTTTCCAGGATGCTGGCTAATGGGGAGCATCCTTGGACAAGGGAAGGGGATGGCTGGGAGGGGTGCTCATTCTCCTACTCGTCCTGTAGTTTGTTACTATCGTAATTAAATTATTATTGGATATAATAGCAAGTGGAATCATCTAGTCATATTCTAGTACTAGTAGTAGCAGCAGTAGTAGTAGTAGTAGTAGCACATGTAGTAGTAGTGCTAGTAGCAGTAGTAGCATCAGGTCAATAGTTTTTCAAAACAAGAAAAGAAGCATGTTATATAGATATAACAAATTTTCTGTCAAATATTATAAACATATTTGGACCGAGAGACATCGCTGTCATTAGACAGCAATGTCTTAGGATCCAATTATACACGAGTATAAAACAGCATTTTTTACCTTGTTTTGTAGACGAGTCGGGCCACTTTTTAGCTGTACTTCATCAATTAGATAACACTAGTATGTGTTAATCAAGTAATTTTTTATTGTTTTCTTGCACAATTTTGTTGATAGAATTTTCTCACGTATTTCCTGTTTTGTGTTGTTCCATAACTTAGTGGCTGCAAATGATATTCGGTGTTTTCCAATGTTTGTCCGTGTGTATTGTTTATGTAGTTTGTGTATGATTCTAGTGTTATGTTGGTAGATGTTAATATTGTTTATAAAGAAGGGGGCTATAGATTTGGGTAAAGTGTTGTGGTGGAAGTCTTTGACAATAGTTAACATTTGAGATTTTCCTATGTCGGTGAGTTTGAGTAATTTTTCTGCTTTGAACATGTTTTGGCCCTCTGCTGGCCTAGAAAATAGTTTGATGCTCTTTTTTTGGAGACTGAATTTTGGATATTCTGTTTTTGTAGGTGTTAGTCCAAACAGCATTGCACTAAGTGAGGTGCGGGAGGATCAAGGTGCTGTACAGTGTTTTAACCGTGTCATGTATCATAGACGTATGGTCTTAGTCTTTGGATGACACCTATTCTCTTGCTACTTTTGCAGTAACTGTTTCAATTTGTTTGGCCCAGGTCAAATTTTTATCTAAATATACTCCTAGGAACATTGCATAAGGGGGGCCTCTTCAATTTCCTTATTGCTAATGTACAATTTTGGAACCTCTTTATTTATTAATTCTCTAGATTTTGAAATTAATATATAGTTTGTTTTATCCACATTTAGTGATAATTTATTTAATGCAAACCAGTTAGTAATTTCTTCCATTTCCTTATTTACGTTTTTATATAATGTAACTATGTCTTCGTCAGAGCAAAAGGCATTAGTGTCATCAGCAGATAGTATTACTGACATGTGTTTGCATATGTTAGGCAGATCGTTCATATACAAGAGGAACAGCAGAGGGCCAAGGATGGACCCCTGAGGGACACCACAAGTTAGTCTCCTGTTTTCAGAGCAAGTTGCATTGAATTGCACACATTGCATTCTGTCACTTAGATAACTTTCAAACCAGATGAGTGCACTTCCTCGGATTCCGTAATAGGCAAGTTTTTCTAGTAGGATTTTATGATTGATAGTGTCGAAAGCTTTTGAAAGGTCCCAAAAATGCTTATTATGTGCTTTTTCTTTTCAATTGGGTCTATTATTTTTTCTGTCATTTCAATTAGTGCTAGCATTGTTGAATGTTTTTCACGGAATCTGTATTGTGATGTATAGAGGATTGACTTTTTATCTAAGTAGCTGATAAGCTGATTGTACATAAGTCATTCCATTAATTTGGAGAAAAGTGGAAGTATTGAGACAGGTCTATAGTTTGTGAAGTTAGATGAATCCTTTGCTTTGTATATAGGTGTTACTCGTGCTGCTTTTAATTTTGATGGAAATATGCCTTGAGTGAAAGATAAGTTACAGATGTGGTTAAGGGGTATTAGTAGCGCTAGCATGCAGTGTTTGAAAATACTCCACTTGAGACCATCCAAGCCAGCACTTTTTGCAGGGTTTAGTTTGTTAAGAATGCTAAAAATTTCTTCATTTGTGACCGGGTTAGTGAAAAAAGAGGATTGATAGTCGCCTGTGAGATAATCGCTATATTTATTAGAGGATGTTGATTTGATTTTATCTGAAAGTGTTGGACCTATATTAACAAAATAGTCATTGAATCCTGTTGCAATTTCTAAATCATCAGTTATTATTTTGTTATTATAAAGAAATTGTGTTTGTTGCGCTTTGCCGTTATTTTTATTCAAAAGTGATTTAATTATTTTCCATGCTTCATTTATGTCATTCTTGCATAGTTCAAATTTGTTATGGTAGTAAGGTTTTTTGCTGTTTTGATTATTTGGTCCAACTTGTTTCTGTATTTCTTGAATTTCAGTTCATTATGCTTTGTTTGACATTTGATAAACGTCAAATAAAGTTTATATTTTTTATAACAGGCAGCTATCAGTCCAGTTGTTATCCATGGTTTTGTCGGGTTGTGTTTAAATTTCTTCTTTTCTTTCATGGGAAAGCTGTTTTCGAAGATGTGCATGCAAGTTTTGTGGAACTTGGTGTAGGCATTTTCGCAGCACTGTATTTCTGTAACTGCATGCCAATCTACCTCAGACATGTCTTTTTTAAATTGTTCAATATTGACCTGATTTATTTCTCTGCACTGAATTTTTTCATATTTGAATGGCTTTGTGCAGGTCAGGTGTCTTTCGAGAAGAAAAATTGGTAGGTGGTCTGATGTGTCAGTAATGAGAATTCCTACCTCTGATTTATTACTGAAATTAATGTTATTGCTGAATATATTATCAATAATTGTGGCCGAAACATCACCTATTCTAGTCGGTATTGTAATGGTTGGGTAGAATGAATGAGCATTTAGCAAGTTTATAAAGTTTTGTGTATGAAAGCAAGTTTGTCTCATCAGGTCAATATTGTAGTCACCCATGAGGTAGACAAGTTTTGTTTTCCTTTTGAATAGTTTCCAAAGTTTTTCCTAATAGTTCAATAAGACGTTCCTTATCGTCTTTAGATGATTTATAAATTGTACCTACAATTTTGTTTTTTCCTTTCGATGTTTGAATTTCGATAAACATTGTTTGAATATGTTCTTCAATATTAGAAAGGTCATCTCGCTCAATGAATTGGATATTTTCTTTAACATACATGCCTACACCACCTCCCCTGCCCGTTGTTTTGTACTTTTCAACAAATGTGTAGTACTTTATATTAATACGGTTATAGTAGGTGAATTTGCATGTATAAATGTCTCTGTAATTCCAATAATTCCAAATTCATGTGCACTCATATCTAGGAATCGCTGTAACTTGTCGATGTTCCCCATGAGAGATTGCATGTTGATAAATAGAAGTGAGAAGGCTATGTGTTCTTTGTTTCCTAGTAGATTGTCATTGAATGTTTTTGGGAGGATGTATTCACAGGTTGGTGCAGATATATTTAGATCATTTCTAGTATCAGCATGGTTAAATTGGGATAGGATTAATTCGAATGGGTTTAGAGTGGGTTTTTTGTCGTCAGTAGCCTCAGTGGTAGTAGGGTTATAGTATGGATCTAGAACTGCCAGTGTGAAGTATGTATTGTCATTGTAATGATTGTACGGGAAAAGTGACTTGTTGCAGTTGGTACACCACCAGCAGGTGTCGTCAGCTTCGAGGTTGCGATAGTCAGATGTTGTTAATTTGGAGCAATTTAGATGAATCCATGTGCTACATAAGTCACATAATAGTGCTCTCTGATTATTCTTAACAGGTTTCCTACAGGATGAGCAAGGGAATTTAGCAGGCATGGGTCAGGTTAGTGGGAATATGTACAGGGAGGAAATAAGGCAAGGGAACTACTGAAGAAAGGGAGGTTATTGGGGTCATTTGGAGGACTGAACAGATTTCTCTATTTGGCTGTAATATTGGTTATTATCGTGATTTAATTATATATAACCCCATCTGACCAGTGGATACACTGGATGAGATGGGTCAAGTGTCAAATAGCAATAAATAAGAATTGTGGGTGAGTTATTAAAAGTATTTGGTGGCATCAATAGGTCAGGAATAAACTAGCAATTGGAATGCAGTCATGTAGAATATTTATTTCCAAAAAAACTTTAATGTAGAATATTGTTAAGTTTTTAGGAAGGCACAGATAAAAGAAAAAAATGAATACTGGCTAGATTGAGAACTGCTGCCATTGTTGGGGTTCTGTTAGTTCAGGGTTCATAGTATACCAGCAGATTACACCATGTGTACAGATCGATTCTAACACACATACAAACTCCAAAGTAGAAGTTTAGCTAGTAATAGACATGACATGACCATAGTCAGATTTCAGCACTGACAATTCAAATCAGTTTCAAAAATACCCAACAGATTATTTCTTAAATTATTAAGAATCTGTCATACCTGCGACTTGGTTTGAAAGGGGTAATTATCCTTGAATGTGCTATAATTACTGCGTTCAGAATGGGTAAAGAGTAAGAACCTGTTATCATCAATCATTAATTGATCAATGGTTAGTATATAAAACCAATCATCAATCACAAAAAATAATACCAATTTCCAACACCAATACAGAGTACGTAATGATACAAACACATTGACAAACGCTGTTCAACATACAGGCATATGACATTACATTTCACAGAAGCATGTGTGGGGCGTTTGAGACATTAATTCTTTCAGCGCTGAAGTAGTATGTTAATTTCAAAGCAACCATACTAATAACATGTTGAATATTTTGAAACTTGCCCAACTGGGAGCCGTTGCGGCCTAAGGCAGCAACAGCTTCCATTCAAATCAGCTTCAAAATACCTAACAGATTATTTCTTAAATTGTTAAGAATCTGTCATACCTGCGACTTGATTTGAAAGGGGTAATTATCCTTGAACGTGCTATAATTACTGCGTTCAGAATGGGTAAAGAGTAAGAACCTGTTATCATCAATCATTAATTGATCATTGGTTCGGAGAAATTTGTATAGGGTCGAAATGTCCTAAATACGTATATCCATGTTAGTACATTTGAAGCTAATTTTTCATCACGCTTGGATGGCATTCTGGTAAATCCAGTCCACGATGTTCACAATAATGTGTTGTATCGCGGTGCTCCTTGCTATTTGGGGAAATACAAACAAGTTCATAGTAACTATGACGTCATAATGAAATATCATCCGCTAGAATTTTCAAATCACGTTTATCAAGACATAAGCAACAAAAAGGGGAAATTAATGCATGTCTGCGGGTAAATACATGAATGTACCTTCCATCCAGGTGGGAATGGCATTTTACCCGGCCTTAAATTTCCTGCTATCAATGCTAAAGACATATATGACATTGACAACCACGACTTTCCACGGGCATAGGTGGGTGTCTGGGTGTGAAAAATGATATGAGACCGTGAATGATACCGCATGCTTGCTATTGCACATACATAAATAGGAATAAATATAGCTTTTATCTGGGCTACTTCATATTATGTAATCTTTTTAAATTCTGAAGTAAATTCGTGATAACAATATCGTACAAATTTTGGATATTGAAAATATGCAGTAGGTTTCACCTAAAACAACTAGTGAGAACATACGCATAATGAAGAACCAAATCCCATAATGCAACGGGGGCCCATGAAGAAATCACAAAAGCTGTATCATAAACCGGAACCGAAAAAAAGCTTGCGACTGGAAACGGAGCTTTCTCAGTCGCATGGTATATGTATTTTAGCCTGGTTCCTTGTCTCATTTTCTGGTCATTTTTCCTCATTACACGTACGTACATGTTATCTATATACGCTCATTTCGTTCACTTTAATTTGTATAAAAACATGTTCATGCTGCGTGTGACTATTGCTTGGCATATTTTAATATTATGCTGTACATCCGTGTGTGTCCATCGGTACGTGTTTGCAGACTGATAGATTATATTTTTAATTTTAACACGGGAATGACTTGCTCGATAAATTGGCTATTTTCAAAAATAGTCTATCGGTTTGAAAACTGACATTCCCTATGTGACAATTAGAATTTTGTATAAGTATAATTATAAACCATGCAATTCTACTCAAGCTGTTAGTACTAAAGCTATTAGTACTCAAGCTGTTAGTATTCAAGCTGTTAGTACTCAAGCTATTAGTACTCAAGCTGTTAGTACTAAAGCTGAGTAACTTCCTTTGATGTTCGAGCTATTATCCTCCTCGTTAATGGACCTTTCCATTTTTAGCTATGCGCCGCCCATCACTAGCTAAGCTCCACCCACACCTCGCCGTGTTGGGATTGATCGATCTCCGAATGCCATAGCTATCAATTTCCCGAAAATTATACAGGGAAGCTGTTAAATATTTTGTAACTAATTTGACTGGTTGCTGTTGCTGCCTATGGCAGTAACAGCGGCCGGTCAAATTAGTTTCAAATGATTCAACAGAATATTTATTAAATAGTAAAAGCAAACAATTTGTACAACAACGCATAGACCGTCTTCAAATATGCGTTCGTGACATACTTATCGACGTTATTCATGATGTCATTCATTATGATGTCATTGTTCCCGTTACACAGTTCATTATGACGTCATATGATGGGTGGGTACTCTGGAAAGGTGAATTACTTTGATCATTGAGTAAATATTATGCAGAATTACAAAACAATGGATTAATCAGCGCAGCTTCAATAAAACAGTTTATCCAATTTGCCCCATGCGCTGTGGGCACAAGGGAATGTGCTAAATCTTCGGTTGAGTCACCATCACTACCAACAACAACAACAACAACAACAACAACAACAACAACAACAACAACAGCAACAACAACAACAACAACAAATGTATCAATGAATAATGTGGGAGAAAGAATGAATGAATGAAGCAGATTAGACACGCATGTCGTAAAACGATTCAGTTGATTACCACCACCCAAACTGCCACTACCACAACCCAAATCACCACCAACACCACCCAAACCACCACCACCGAAAACAGGTAATTGCAAAAAACAGTTAGTTTGACACCATTCTTACTTAATCAGTAATGAGTGCATGATGATCAGTCAGTATTACAAAGCGGGGATTCAGAGTTCAAAAAGAAGACCTGGGCATTGCAACAGTTGGGGCCAATGTACTCGTGTACTCGAGTACAGATTTTCAAGTACTCGCATGTACTCTGTACTCGTGTCTTTTTATGAGTACATGTACTTGTACTCAGTCTCAGTACATTTCCAAAGCGTAAATATTTTGAGTGAAAATCCTAGATTTTATTAAAAATTTACCGGAAATCGTCAAATTGCTTCTTCTCCTTACCTTACCATACCGAATTCAATCAAATTTGTCAAATTGCTTCTTCTTACCATTTTGACCAATTTGAACCAAATTGGACTGAAAGAATTGTATTGTGATAGGCTCTAGTACTTCTATTCAGAATTTTGATTCATGAATTTTTTGTGTGAAAATCTTAGATTTTATGAAAGGTTTACCAGAAATTGTCAAAACACTGCTTCTCGTTCGTTGCTTGACATATTTCAAACAAATTTGGCTAGAGTGACCCTATCAAGTTAGACTAGAATTTCTATTCAGAATTTTGATTGGTAATGATGTAGACATTACTAAACAACATCTAATGAAATAGTTTTAAACACTCATGTTTTGGATTGCCCTTAAAGAACATCTCTCATGACTATATGTATAAATCTTTCCTCCAGTACTGAAGAGGTGCTCCTCCATTGGCGCTGATGAAGCAGCTATTCCAAGATAATGTCTAGCTGGTCATTTCAATGGAAAATTAAAAAATACATTTTTTATCTTGGTCTGTAAATGTTAAGTAAAAATCTAGATTTTCTTTAAAATGGTACCCTAATTTTAGCATGGATGAGGAAAACTGCATGGGAATTTCAGGTTGGGACCCCCAAATTTCAGGTTGGGACCCCCAGATTTCTAGGTGTGAGGTCAGTGTAACCTAAAAAATTTAGCTGCCACGAGAAACTGGTGGTCATGTTGCTACATGAGGACAAAATAAAAACAACAAGAATTACTGCTGTTGTTATAACACAAGATTCTGCTGCTGTTGTAGATGGGTGGTAATGCTGATGACTAGTGGTGGGAATTGGTACTGTTTTTCTGATCGATGATTGGTTTTATATACTAACTGATGATCAATTAATGATCGATCATAACATTTTCTAATTTTTTCCCATTCTGAATGCAGTAATTACATAAAATCTATAGCATGTTCAAGGATAATTACCCCTTTTAAACCAAGTCACTAGTACATTGTATGACAGATTCTTAATAATTTACGAAATAATCTGTTGAATATTTTGAAACTAATTTGACTGACAGTTGTTGCTGCCTTAGGCAGCAACAGCTTCCAGTCAAATAAGTTTCAAAATATTCAACATGTTATTGGTATGGTTGCTTTGAAATTAACATAATATTTCAGTGCTGAAGGAATTAATGTCTTAGACTAAGGAGTAATACCATATATTTGTAACAATTAAATTTAAATTCTTTTCTAAAAAGTATTTGTTTTCTAGCTTGACCAGTTAGAATGTATTAATAACGCCAATTTATAAACAACCAAAATAGATCTCTGAAATCATGATCGATCGGTTGGTTGAACATGCAAACCAATCAATCATCAATCAAATCCATTAATTGGAACAACACTACTGATGGCAGATGTGGAGCAAGCGGGTCTGTGTCAGGCCTTTTGAACCCCTTCTTGGTTAGACTTGACAGAGGTTCTTTTTGCTTTCCACCATTATTAATTAATAACAACGACCCCTGTCGCCGCCACCAGGGATCAAAATGTTTGAGAATTTGAAATCATCCATGGAATGATCTCGCATTTACTGAGGTCATCCAAGCTGAATTAAGATCATCTTTTCTTAATAAGCAATACAAATTCCAGGACTATAATTCTTCCATTGATGACCTCGCCTAAGAATGAGGTCATCTATTGACCATAGCAATTTGAGTTCTTAAAAATGAGTGGAAAAGTGAAGATCTTAACACCTGACCAACACCAGCAGCAACATGTTTGTGTCCTTGTTCAGTATCATAATCTCACTCTCTGTTAGGAAATTAGACAAAGTCTGTTAGTAAATAACAAGAAGGCGACAACCATTCCTAGTTAGGTTTTTAACCCTTTACTGACTGAATTTGGTAAAAAAATTAAAATATTGACTTGTATAATGTGCATTTACAGGCCAAGAGAAGACTGTTTTTTAAAATTTACTTATGGAATTTCTGGCTTGGTTATTTAGCCAGTCAGATGAGTGGTACATTTTCAAAAATAGTCTTCTTGGTCTGCAAATGGACATTCCCAAGTACTACTACAGAGGCTGGTTTTGGTCGGCATTGTTGTGAGAGGCTTAAAACACCGTGACAGTGACATGTTTTCCTGATGGGCGTTTTCTTATATTTTAAGTTTAAGTCAGTCATTCCAATGGTAAATCTTAAAAATAGTCTTCTCTTGGTCTGCAAATATACGTCGCTCGATAGTGAATACGACTTTAGAAGTCATTTAGGGTCATGGTTTTTTCAAGTCTTTTTCAGGGTGGGGTGGAGAGTTATGCCTTAAGTCAATTAACAACCTGACCGAGCCATGGATTAAAAATTTTAATTGAGCTAAAATGTTTTTAAAAATAAGAAAAATTTATGACAACTTTAACATTTTGTCCAGTCAAATTATTGTTACCATAGACATCTGATCACATAAAAAATGTTCTAGACTATAACTCTATCACACACACCATTCACTACATCACAACTTATATACACATTGTTATAAAGCCAGAGCCCATTTTCACATACAAAAGTAAGTTAGTTAAAATTCATATTTAATTTTTTATATATATGGTCACATTGTATGTTTTTTTCTGGTTAGGTATAAGTACCTCAGTGTTCATGAAAAAACACATTTCTCACCTGGCCCTACAAAAAGAAAAATTGAATAAAAATGAAACAAAGTCAGTTTGAAAAAGTTTGGATTTATACTTTAATGATGCCATAGTATAAGGCTGTCAAATTTGGAAATTATTTTTCCATATATAAAAACTGCTTCCCCAGCCTACTATTGGACGAAATTCCCGATGCTCGGTTCAGTCATTAAAAGCAAGCAAGATAAACAGATGATACCGAATTGGAAACAATTTATTATATTACAACATAGTGACAATTGAAACATATATGTTGCTACTATCTACATGTGCATATTATCTCATTCTTGTAATGAGTCATCGATGGGTTAAATAGAATTATTATTATTATTATTATTATTATTATGAGCAGTAGCGGCAGCGGTGGTAGCGGCATAGTAGAAATAGTAGTAGCAGAAATAGTGGTAAGACATGTTATCAGGACATTCAAACCAAATTTGCTTTACGCGGTAGAATTTATTCAAACATATTTTAAATCTAGTTTACTAGCACATGATTTGGGAAGACTAGTGGTTTTCGCGTATTTTGCCTGTTTCATTTGTCCAGGTTTTTCACACCCACTCTTCGACATTATTATTACTCTCGGGCCATCTGTTGATCTAATAGTAGTTCATAAACCGCTGAAAATGTCTCTTTCGTTGCTCTTTCTCCTTGTTGCACCATATTGCCTGGGCTACTGCAAATCGCTTATACTCGTCACATTGTATGTGATCACCTTGTCCAATTGAACTACGCTCTTAAATTCACGATATTGTCTACGGACAAGCTATACCATTTTTCTACTCATATTCGCGGGAGTCATGATCCAAATCTCGAAGAGTTTTGAACCCACACTCACAAATTTTTTTTCAAAAGATGTGGTATGCATAGCCGAAGTATCATGATTTTGTTTTGGCATGATCCGCCCATATTCGCGGGAGTCATGATTTCATTTCGGCAAAATCCTCATATTCGCTGGAGTTATCTCCCTTGAATGATTAAAATTCGTCCAAATTTTCTTTTCCTGGCCAGCTCTCGAAAAGTTTTGAAGGTACACTCGCAATTTCTTTTTCAGCAGATGCGTTAGGGATGGACGAAGTGTCATGATTTTGTTTCGGCAAACACCGGCCATATTCGCCAGAGTCACCTCCATTGAAAAGCTAACATTCTTAGGGATAGTGTCATAATTTAGTTTCGGCCAAATCTGCCCGTATTTGCCAGAGTTGTCTCCCTTGAAAGATTAGAATTCATCAAAAATTGTTTTGTTGTAATTTTAGTGATTTCTTTGCCATGGATTCCAAATGTGTACCTAATAGAAGTCCCCCCCCCCCCACCCACCCCCCCCCCCCCCTATCTCAGAGAATTATCAAAGACTAACTGTTCACATTTAGCATTCCTCAAACAAGTGTGCCTGCGTGTGTATGTTGAGTTTCACTAAACTCTGGTTGAAAATGTATCACTGGAATGCCTGGCTCAAGAATAACACATTTAAAAAAATAGTCTTCTCTTGCCCTGCAAATGGACATCATTCACTAAGCAAAATGTAACTTTTCATGACCGATTGCATTAAAAAGTAATTGAAAGTTAGGTTTTGAAATATTCTATGCAATAGAAAATATTCATGATTATTCGATTATTTAATTTTTATACGCCCGCGCAAAGTGGGGTCATATTATGTGATGGCGCTCGCCGTCCGTCCATGCATCCATTCATCCGTCTGATTCTTGTCCGGAGCAGATCTCGAAGTGTTTTGAACCTACACTCACAAATTTTTTCAGCAGATATATTACCTATAGACGAAGTGTCATGATTTCGATTCGGCAAAATCCTCCCATATTCGCTAGAGTTATCTCCCTTGAAAGCTTTAAATTTGTCAAAAATATCATTACTAGCATCTCTATTACTTTGGAGAGGCTTACTGCTCATCAGAACCGGTTTCTTGATGCATATATAGAATATATAATAAACGAGTCCTTGATCATGCGCAGTACACTAGTATGAACGCATCGTTAATTAATTGAAGAAAACTAATGAAACAAAATGAATTTGCAATTTAACGGCAGGGGGTGGCCGAGTTGAGCCACAGTGAATGAGTGTTAAGTATTTTAGTAAGCTAATGGAAAGCCAAACCAATTATACATCTGGGACGTTTTGTAACACAACAAAAACACTAAGCCACTCAATTCACTGTTTGCTTAAACATAGAATTGGGCAGAGCTAAATAAATGGTGGGTTGGTAAATTGCACATTAGAAATAAAATAATAAATTATAAACTGAATATAATCAACTAAACAAAATGAGTGCTGAATAAAACACACAGACACGTGTCTAGAAAACTAACAACATAAAATAATGATATCTTACCAACGAAATAAGCAGACACAAGACGACGAGGAAGACGACTAACAAGCATGACAAGAGGAGCTAGGCAAATGAGACTTGGCTTGAGTGGCAAAATTTTTAATGTTACGGATGAAAGCTTCGGATAGACTCTGATCTTTCAGATAATATTTTATGAATGTAGATTCTGACTTCCAACCGGCAACTTTCATAATATCATCCATTTATGAGAGCGAAAGAGGAGGCTATACCATGGACATCATGAGACGTACCTCCAACTAACTCTTTGTCTCCAGGAGATGCAATCTCATGACAAATTTTACTAGTAGCCTAGTATCTAATGAGTGATTGTTTGTAGAGAAGCGGGTTTAGTATACTAACTAAATCTGAGAAAGTAATACAGAGATGTTTAGGATCAGATCTTTTAAAATCGGTACTTGATTTAGAAATCTTCAGAGCTCTTACTGGACACCACGCCTCATCGGAATCTGAAAAGTTGGTTAAGCTTTGAAGAAAGATAGGTCAAGCAGGATTACATAGAGATTGTGTGTTAGACTTAAAATCTTGTCTAGGATAAAGAATGAGACCGTCACCCACTAGTCTAATTCTATCATCTTTTGTCGACAAGGGTCTAGTTCGACTCCCAGCCATAGTTAGCTATAGCTAACTAGATTCCGTGTTGAACTTGAAATAGTTAATTAGCTAGTCAACTATAGTCAACCGAGCACCCGAGCTGGGTTTAGATGGTTAGTGCAAAATTAACGTAAAATCCAAAATGGCGCATGGGAGTCACTTGCCACGATAAAATGCACATAGACATGTTAATATAGTTTTATGAAATTATGATCCCCTATAGTAAATGTTCCCAAGGCCAATTTCCTTCCCGTTTTATAGTATTTTGATGGTTTTTACATCTTAGAGGACAAATGTAACCCATTTTTGTAGGCCATCAAAACAGACGATAGAAAGGGTTAATGGAGACTGGTACCTGGCTCCAAATTATCTGCAATAGTAATCTAATAGGGAATCGGGAACCAACAAACTATAGTTAACTATCTAGCATTCGGCTGAGCATAGCAACTGCGCATGTTCAGTAAACCAGCAAATTGACTATAGTTAGGTATGGATCTCTGAATGTCCTCTAGCAGAAGCAGCAGTGACTAGAAAGACAATTTTCATAGTTAAGAATTTCAAACAGATTGATTCCAATGGTTCAAAGTGATTACTGAACAAAATCTGGAGCGCAAGAGTTTGCATGAAGGTACAGAATTGTACGGAATCTAATATTGCTGGATTCTCTTTGGCTTTTTCGGTAGTTGGGCCATATGCGTTGACTATGCGACCCTTATTGGTGGTGCATTTTTGCATTGGTATAGCAAGGTCGATGAATGCAACACGATCACTGACATATCCAAAACTAATGACATTGTCCAAGAGCCGTGGTCCGATTACGAAGCCTAAACCCAGTAGGTGCTGCTCTGATTGGGTAGCTACTTTAGTCTCTTGAATGCATGTAATATCATTGTTTTAGTGTTCACAGTCTGCACCTAAGGTTTGCCTCTTTGATGTTGCTGTCAGACAACGTACATTCCTCATAGCTATGGTAAGCTTCTGGGAAGATCGCGTCGTCTGAGGATGTTGAGCACACTTTCTAGTTTGAAGAAGGTTAGACATTATAAGCAGAGTTTCCTCTGTATGCGGATGTTAGTCCGCAATCCTTGATGACTTAGTTTCCCAACAAAGTTGGTACTTATGTTGGAGACCGGCGTGGAGGTGTCATCTTTCTTCCCCTCATCCATCCGTGCGGGAATATTCCAAACACACACACACCCACACACACCCCACCCCACCCCCGTGTCCATACTGGGTATGCCACTAGAGATGGAATATGCTGATGACGTGGGCTTCATAGATGAGGAAAAGAAACCTCTTGACAAACTTCTCCCAATAGCTGCAAGCAAGCTAAAAATTGAGAATCTCTGTGAATGAGTCCAAAACAGAGTTCACCCACATATACCTATCTACAAAGCAGAAAATTAAAGAAAACTGCTGACATTGCTGCACGCTGTGTCCTGGGGTAACATAGTTTTCCAGTCCTGGAAGCTATGCATTCGTAGATCAAAGATGCTCTTGACAAAAAGACTACATTTATGCAATGCAACCTGCGTATCCATAATGCTGTAAAGCTGGGCCGCTCCAAAGGCAGCACTAGATTAGCATGATGTCTGCCACCGCAAACCCCTATGCACCATCACTGGACACCGATGGCCAGAGAGCATAATTTCCAATGATGCACTATACAAGATCTGTAATACGTCGCCGCTGACTGGAAAAGTCGCCCAGCAAAGATGGTCCATGTTTGGATATGTGCTAAGGATGCCAGAAGAGACACCAGCACAGAGAGCCTTGGAATTCACCCTACTAGGAGCCAGCAAATACAAAGCCAGGAGAGGACATCATTGCATAAATCTGTTGAGCGTGCTATGAGGTGACCTCAAGAAAGCAGGACGCGGTACACTCAGATCAAAAATGGACCTGAGGAAGCTAAAGATTTTGGCTGAGTACAAGACACAGTGGGCAAAAGCAAAGAAGGACTAAAGCAGCTTATATTCCAGGAAGACTAAATCTCCTAGCAGACTCATTGAGCCAAAGGATGAGCATTCTTCAAACGGAATAGCAACTAAATCAATATGTGGCAGATTGTCTGTTCCATCACTGGGGCAAATCCAACATAGATTTATTTGCAATGAAGAAGAATGTGAAGATGACGACATTCGTCTCTCCGATTCCAGATCCGAGCGCTATCGCAACAGATGCGCTAGCTATCAATTGGGAGGGAATGTATGCAGGCAGGAGGATTGCCAAGTGCTTCTGAGGGCCCAGAATTGGCCAAGCCGATCATGTTATATGGATCTACTGGACCTTTTGGTCTGCAGTCCAGTTCCTCTGCCACTGATGGACTATGTAATTGTCCAGGGCAAGACCCTGCACAACAATCCATCAATGTTCCAATTGACTACATGGATGTTGTCAAGGAATCGACAACTAAGGAGGGCCTTTCTGAGCAGGCAGCCATTTTCATGGTCAATGCCAGAAGGGGTTCAACCTCCAGAGCATATAATTATAAAATCAACAGATTTGCAGAATGGTGCTCAAAAAGATGTCTTAATCCAATGGATGCATCTATTCAGGTTGTAGGCGATTTCGTCTGTTACCTATATGATGCTTACAGCCTCAAGCCTAACTATAGCTGGATATATAGGGTAAGTGATGAAGTATGTAATCTAAATACTTTATTCAAAGGTCTAGGGACCACGGAATCCACCTGCACTTGGAGTTTATCTCTTGTACTACAAGTTCTAACTGATAAACCTTTTGAATCAGCTCAACTTCCATGAAGTTGTTAACGCTAAAACTAAAAACTGTATTTCTTATTGCTGCATCCTCGGCAAGATGGAGAAGTGAAATTCACGTTCTGTCAGCTGAGCCAGACCATTTTGTGGGTACAGTGGAAGGCCTTAGGCTTCTACCAAAAATTAATTTTATGGCTAAAAACCAGTGTTTGAAATATCCTGGTCAGCCCATAATCTTGCCTGCCTTATCAAGATTTAATCCTGATTCAAAGGCCTGGTGTCCAGTCTGAGTATTGATCCATTATAAACAACATACAGAGGAGTGGCGGATGGACCCTAGTTAATTATTGTTATCCTATATAGAACCACATGCATTAAATTTTGCCACAAATCCGCCTCTGTTAGGCATTTGTCTCCTATATAACACCTATGCCTATGGAGCACTCACTAAACTGTGCTACACCTCGCATCAGCCGTATGAAGAGGAGGTCGCCAACAAACACGGTCAGTCCATTGTTTGTGATGTTTTTGTGTTCTGTCACATTTTCCGTTACACTCCGGTGATGGTTCATGTTTGTATGTGGTTTAATCTATCAAATGTATACAAAATTGAAGCATTTCATTCGATGCTCTATATTATCTTTGCACTACTACATAGGGAGCGTGTAGGATCATTAATGTGTGTTGCGCATAACGGTCATTACTCTCCGCATCGGCTGTGTTATCCGATGATCAAATCACTTCATGGTTGTTTTGGTAAACAATTTCAGATGGTTTTGTGCCTCAAATGTTCCTGGGAACAGCCGGTCTTCTCACCTCACCTCCCTCTTGCCGAATCCACTTACAAATTCTGGCAATATCAATGAGTAGCAGGATGGTAAGTATATTTTTGAAGTGAAATAAACGAACTCACAGATTTCTTTTTTCACGAAAGAGTTGATACTTACCATCCTGATACGATGCCGGTCTCTCTGCCCCACCAAGGTGTAGGCTAAGATGTTGGTATTGTCAGCCAATTATATCTACCGGTAGTCTGAGGTTGTGTCACTCTGTGCATGCACGCCATTGGTCACGCTTCCGCCGAGAGTGACAGATGTATAACCTGTCTAGTGTGGGGTGTGGGGGTGTGTGTGGTGTGGTGTTTCTTTTTTTTAATCTATGTAATATTGTAGCTAGATCGCTATTTACGTAATATCAATGAGTATCTTGATGGTAAATGATAGGGATGGAATAAAATGTAAATTCCTTATAAAAGCTAGAAAATTTCAATACAATTCACCTTTCCAGAGTATCCATCCATCATCTGATCTCGTATGACATCATAATCAGCTTAGCGCGTATATGACGTCACAATCATTACATCACAAAGGGTTTCATATAGACCGTCATCAAATCTCAAAAAGTCCAACACGTTGTATAGATTGTATGTCTTTGTAATTCTTTGCTATTTAATAAACATGCTGTTGAATATTTTGAAACTAATTTGACTGGGCGCTTTGAATCGAACCAGGCATTCCAGTGATACATTCTCAAAAACAGTCATCTCTTGCCCAGAAAATGGACTTTTCTAAACACCATTGCATTTTTAGCTCACCTGGCCAGAATGGCCAAGTGAGCTTATGCCATGGCGACCGTCCGGCATCCGTCCGTCTGTCCGTCCATCCGTCTGCTCTAAAATTTGTCACTTATGAGCTTAACCTTTGGTCCAGGACATGTTTATGAACTTAATAATAGTGTGAGCTTAAGCTCATAATATGACACAAAAAATGCTAAATAATCTGGCTAGTGGGTTTATCTGTAAGAAAAACTATTGATTAAAATAAATTCATAATATGTGGATTCATCAACTGTCCATTGCCATGGACTTGTTCAAAGGAGTTGCGTTCCTTACACTAATCGCATTTCCCGCCTTTTTGTTGACATAAGCTCACAATATTTTTAAGCTGGAGGAGTGGGGACGCCATATTGTATTTGACTGCACTGCAACAGGCGAGTTCCACAGTGTGTGTGTGTGTGTGTGTGTGTGTGTGTGTGTGTGTGCGTGCGTTGGTTTTCCTATTCTTGGGAGCTCTCGCCATTGCCTGCACACCAAACCTATCACGGCCTCAGACAGTTCAGAGGCCTTACCCCATAGTCCTTGCAAGATAAAATGGTACAATCCTTACGCTAAGGTGTTTGAGAGGCCCTGTGACTAATATTGGCTACGTCCTCATATGTTGGGAAATCCGTGATTTGTGTGTAACGTAGGATAGTGTGTGTCGAGAGAGTGTGTATACATTTATGCTCACACACATCGCTCGACACACACACACACACACACACACATCTGTCAATAAAAAAAGCAGCTCAGATATGCAACCAATCAGAAATCGGGCACGCCGCCAAGATGAAATTATTGCTTGTCAATCAAACATCGCGGCTGTCGCTTGCTGGAAGATCAAAGAAAATGGAAATGCACTATGCATCACTCAGACAATTACTGGCGGGGGGGGGGTAACAATAGGCCTAGACATGACCTACATTTCGCATAATACATAATCAGAATTACGTGCTGCAATGCATACTTGAAAAGAGGTAAGAAATGCTCTAATTCAGCGTCTGTATTTTTGTACCTAATATTTTAAAAGGCACATTAGTTGCTGCTATGGCCGTTAGAACAGGGGAGTGGGGACCACCCACCCCACCGCAAAATTATCTTAGTTAACCGAGCCAGTAATACCAGTGGTAAATTTTCAAAAATTGCTGCCTCAATCTGCAAATGGACATTTCTGAAGACCACTATGGAGACCATTCTTGGGCGGCTTAGGCAGCAAAGGCGGTCTAAATTTATAAATATTCAGGTGAAGACACCTGGACCCCCTGTTCCTCCCCCAAATCATGAAATCGTTCTGCCGCCCTTAGTTGTTACAAACTCTTGCTGTCCAAAATAGCAACACCAGTCAGCACCACTCATCTCAATGTTTCAGAAATAGACGTTACTGTATTCAGCAGTGTAAGGGTTATCAATCTGCACAATGGATACAAGGTGTTGCTACAAACCATTGCTATACATGTATAATAATGGCATATATTAGCAAAGCTTGTTCAACTGGATATCCAAATATTCCAAGCGGTATTTCTGTTTTATTATGATCTATTACTTTTTGATATAGCAACAGTCATTAGCAACAGTACCGGAGGGCCTCATAATAATATAGTCAGAAATATAATTTTTGGTGGTACACTGCTATGCATATCCCAGTCCTATCTCAGTGAATTTCACACGTCCTCGCAAGAATGCAAAGCACTATGTTGTGCTGATGCTCTAATACATCGTGGCTCCATTAAGCACTTGATTTGCAATTTATAATACAGATTTAAAGATTGTGCATATGCGTGCGTGAGTGCGTGAATGTGTGCGCGCATATGTGCATGTATGCGTGCGTGCGGGTCTCTTTTTGTATAAATGTTGTTTTTACTATGTACCATAATGCATGCGATTACGTTCACTCAGCCATATGCAGATTAGAGCAAACTTGGGATTCCATAGACAGTGTATACAGAGTATTGTAAAAATACTAGATCTGTATAGGTTTGGATAATATGCATCAGTTATATCACACGTCTCACAAATGATATTTGCATTTCCATCTAGATTAACAGTGGGTGAACGTGCTGATATCGTTCAGATAGCACCTAAACATTACCTGCGAGGACTTCTTTTACACATATTTATCTTTTTGTTGTGGAACTTTCACTGCTGGTTCGTCATGCAAGGTATAAAATGCTACCATTCAAATTATTATTTATCTATCGATGCATATCTGTGGTCTTCTAGGCCTGCTTATCACCAGCATATATATTTTGCCTTGTTCACTATTTACTTATCTTTATCTTATTGCGCATAAAACGGTGTGCACTCAGACATATTCAGATGATAGCAAACGTGAGAGGACTTATATATAATCATAACATTAGTTGTGTTACTGGAAGCGACCTATAGAAGTTTGTCTTTGTGATAAACCACCAAGAACTAAGCCGGCTGCGTGTTGGCCTAATACACATTTCCCACATTACCGTATTTTGGGAAAATACCTTCCCATAATGCATCGCTCACATCGTTTCTGGTAAACACTCCAGGCGCTGCGCGGACAGCATTACATTGCTTTTAGGTTCAGATGCAGGGCACTTTAAGCCGTTTATATGAAAAAATAAGTTCAATAATATTGTTAAAGTCATACATCATTGGAAAGCTCATCCAAATCTCTATATATTTTTAATTTTTTCCCAAGCCAATTATAATTTTAAAATACACCATACTCGCCGCTTTTTAAATTGACTAAATCTAGAGACAAAGGTATACACGCAAATATCTTAGTGAAAATAAATAAAAATGAAATCTTTAGAGATTTTGGACGCGCTTTCCAATGTGTACGACTTCAATAATATTATGATGATACTTTGTCATAGGAACTCATCAAAATGCAGTGTCTTTCAGCGCAATAGTAACACAATGATGGCTAGTGGCTCATTTCGAGTCTTACCAGCGCAAACTGGCAATAGCGTTGATTTTGGGGAATCCCTGCATAATGACGTCAATGCGAGAAAGTTGTATTGCCAAAGACAGAATACATTTTCATTTCATTTCATTTTATTTATTACGCCCCAGTCACAGGTGACATGTGGGGTCCGTTACGATGTTACATATTGTAGCGGTAGAGAAGTAGATATAAGTATTATTATTATTATTAATATTAGACTATATTCTACAGACGTCGTCGTTGTCATATTCTTCATCGGTCGAGAAGGTGGTGGTGGTGGGAATGTTGTTGTGTTTTTATTATTATTATTATTATTATTGTTTTGTTGTTGTTGTTGTTCTTGATGATGATGCTGGTGAGGAAGTTGATGTTGTTGTTGTTGTTGTTGCTGTTGCTGATTACCTTTGTTTCCGGTTACTATGCACTCGTAACTGCCTTCCGTGTCTGTGTACGTGCGCGCAATACCAATTGATAGACAATACATGTATACTTGCTCGGAGACTTAGCAATGCACTTTGATTCCTATTAACGCTGACAGTATAAATGGTGCGTGCATTAAAGATCTTGTGAGGACTTGAGATCGATAACAAATTTCAATTAATTTTATGATTTATTGTACTATTTAAATACAATAATCTCATTTTGGAGTGAGAGAAAATATGTTAGACATCCAAATAACGAGATTAAATGGCGCGTCAGTCTAAAATACGTCATGGGACGGTGCCGTGAGCTGGGTCAATATTTCTCTGTCTTTAGTACAACGGTAACATATTTTAAAACGTGCATTTAACGGGATAGACTTCACATACCATAATATAATTTATCTCAGGTTGAAGCTAATTCTTCAAGAAATCAAAAAATTATGATTCTTGAAAATCTATTAGGGTAATAAATGGACTTATGCCTATATTCGCATATTAATATGCCTAGGCTACAACCAGTAAACATTGGGCAATAAATAATGAACACAATCGGCAATATTTCAATGTATGGGACAAATAATCTTTATAGGGACTAACAGCAGTAGGCCTACTTGCGGATCCAATAATGTCATCCTTGAAAACATCCGGATTGGTAAATATCGGAGCTGAATGGGTGTGAGTGTGATGAGGTGGGTGGGAGAGCTTGAGGATGGCTGTATGTGGTAGGCCTGCATAAATTTGCGCACATGCCGTTTTGCTGCTCTCCGATTTAAATATGCCCGTATTGGCGTGAATAATGTATAGTAGTACATTTTTCCTTGGTCATTGTTTTCATGCGTAAATGTAATTTATAATTTTGCTAAAATAGTGCCATTATTCATATCTGAAAGGTGTAGGCTGTAGAGTACAGTTACAATCGTTTCTGTAAATGATGAATGTAAAACTGCTTTAAGTGAGTTCGAGGAGTGAGTCTTTCCGTGATTTGACTAATTGTTTACCTATATGCTATATATTTTAACAAGGTGTTTGCATGAAACAGAGACATGGATTAACACGTTAGATTCAACATAGTGGGGTGGCGTCACGCCTGTGACAACTACCACCACACCGATCGTTTCCAAAACAACTTCTTCCGTCTGATGGAAGTAGCTAACATAAATATTTCAATGTTGTGAAAAAGTAAAACTAGTTAATAAACACATTTTAAATAAGTAGGCGAACCAGATGTTTAGAGAGATCGCGAGTATATCGTCTTTACGTACAGTGCAGCTCATAAATAAGTTTAAAGAAATACAGAAACATGTTAGTTAGTACCATATGAATACGATGTAAGAAACGTTCTGTTGAATATTTCGAACATAATTGAGTTGGAATCCAATTATGTTCAAAATATTAAACAGTATGGTCAAGTTATTTCTAAGCTGTACTGTAGTATAGTGAACATTGTATGTGACCCTTCAACTCATGTGAAAGCCGCTCTGTCACTGCCGAAAATGTAAACAAACAGCTAGTGTGTTCTTCATGCTATTTTACGTAGACTATAAAAATAGATTAGTTTTATTAATAGATTTATATTTAATTGGCATTTTAGTTAATTTTAAGCACCTAATTGCCAGGGTCGTTAGTGGATGTGCGGCCCACCTGCAGGCGGGGGGGGGGGGAGGGGTAGAGGGGGGGGGGAGTCCGCGGGGGCCTTTCCAACCGAAATTTGTTGAATATGAGATGCTCTGAGAAGCCATTTCCTGCATTGTGTGCAGTATTTGCGGTTATTTGGACTGTGCAGCCCCCCCCCCCACCCACCCGCCAACTCTGGGTGCTGCGGGGCCCTGAACATGGCACTGCTAATTGCTATGTTGAAATCGTAATGCTCCCTATGGTATTATTTCGAATAGTAATCTGACAGGAATTGATGGTCGCTTCCCGGTGTGACGTCACAACTTTAGCTTGATATCTGAAAACGTTTGGTTGTCAAGATGGTTGCTATGTGCTTATCTCAGCTTTGGCTGGGCCGATTAAAAAAAAATTAAATAACATTTTGCTCTTTTCGTAAAGAAGAATATATATTATGCTTGTCACATTAACCAGAGCAATCGGGTAGCTAGTCCTCACAACAGCTTTAAACCTTTTTGACTGCCGATTCCTAAAGTGAAGTTCTTTACACATTACAATTAGCATTTGATATTTTAAGCCTCTGATTTAGCCATTCTGGTGTGAATGTGCGCCGTTTAAAGCGTAGATCGTAGTGACGTATGGGTGGCTTTGTACAGTGCCGGATTATGGGTGTGTGGGGTCCGGGACACAAGCTAGGCGGCCCCTAGCAGGGCTGAATTCTGTTCAGTGAAATAAAACAAGCATATGGTTTCGTGCGTGCAGGGGGAGGGGGTGGTGGAAGGGGACTATGGCTCAAATGTAGGCGCATTAAGTAGATTTAGCAAATTTTACTCTTTTAGTAACCGTATGCTTGTTTTATTTAAGACTGAAATTTTTGCAGCCCTGCTAGGGGGACCCCATTATAAGGGGCAGGGCACGTGACCCTGTGCACCATTAATCAAACCATGGCTTTGTAACTTAAAAACAAATCTCCAGAATATTTTGAAAGTCATTGTTGACTATCAGTCATGATATAGCAAGTAATTAATAATTTATGTATATATATACACCGCAAAAAAGTAAGTCCCCCCCCCCCCCCCCCCCTAAATATGGGCTAATATTTTTAGAGATATATACTTGGTTGCAATACAAATTCGGACACAGCACTAACCAAACTAGAAGAACAACGTTTTAAACTGATTACGCCAGAAACGGCGCTACGCATGAATGAGCTTGGATGAAAAGAACAATTGACCCATTTTAAAAATCTTGAAACCACGCATGCCTATTGCTGGAGGACTATCAGGCATTCTGACCAATTCTCTGTAACTGTACGATCAGTGCCCGTGTGCGCACAAAATTATTTCTGTATTTAAAGGGGAACACAAGAAGGGTCACCATAGATTACATAAATCACGTGGTGCTATTGTAGAGCTCATATTTAAGTTACTGTGTACAAATTTCCTGTGACATTTAATTATAATTCCGATTAAAATTGCGTTAAAAAGCGCTATGTTGCTCTAATTTTCTGCGAGTTAATTCAACCTATGATGTCATAGGTTGAATCCCGTCCGAAAAAGACCACGATAACGTTGGCGAGAAACTCCTGATAAAACGCAATTCGCAAAGTTATTGCAATAGCGCTGTTGGATGACTAATTTTCGTATAGAAATTTGGCTAACGTTTCACATATTTAACTAACAAATATATCTACTTCTAATTTGAGCACAGAGCTTATAATTATATCTTTAAAAACGTTACGGCCTCTAGATTATATAAAGTAGTATAGGGGGTATAGTGATTCCCTTTAAGCAGTTTTGTGTTAAATTAGCAATGCCCAGGTTATCAAACAGGCATTGGGAAATTGCACTAAGTCTTTTGGAGGAGTAGATGGCTATTCCACAGCATCATGCCACTCGGCTCATCAGCTCCATGCGAAATCGCTGGCGTCAAGTGATCCAAAGCGGGCTGGATATACCCAGTATTAGCAATATTAAAACTAATAGAGTAAATGCACTACCAGTTGTTATTTGATTGTGACACGATGAATTTGTATTGTTGTTAAGTGGGTCAATTTCTCATTTGACCCCTACTCATTCATGCATAACGCTGTTTCTGGGGAAATCAATTTTACACAATATTCCTCTAGTCGGGGTGGCGCTGTGTGTGCATTTTTATTGCAACCATTTATATATCTCAGAAAATATTAGCCCATATTTAGGGGGTGGGGGGGGGGGGGCGCTTACTTTTTACGGTGTACAGATTCAAATGTGTTGGTCATCACAATCATTTTCTTCCCAATTACACACATTCTTGTCCTTCTATTGTGAGAGATATATCACATCACTAGATGATGATTATGAGCGGAGGGTGGCAGGTGACTGCACATCAACCAGGATAGTTTGCTATGTTAAGCCTACATTTCTATATACAATTTTCTACTAAGTTGAATATTCAACCCAGTATAATGGTATTAATGGATTTGCGCTTAGGGTCACTATATTTTTGAAACACTTGACTGGAAGTTGTTCTAGCCTTTATTTAAATTAGTTTTAAAATATTCAGCTAAATAATTTGGGCATTAAACGTATGTGTTTCAGCTTCTAGGTAGGGTTGTCGCGGTTATGCATATACTGTGCTGAACCCAAGTTGCATAGCTGCTCTCATATTTCAGCCTACATTATATATGCGTATCTATATTAGACAACTGATTAATATATAAAATATTTTAGTCTAAATTTGAACATTGCTAATTAATATAACCCACTTATTGGAGTATTTCCTTGTATTTTCCAGTATGTACTGGTATTCCCCGCATTTTATACTATTTCTCAGGGTGGTACTTACCGTAATTTCCCTCCAGGTATTTACAGCCTTGGATAATTGCTGCCAACTTGCTGCATATTGTGCGATGTGATTGGTATTTATGAGGAACGCATATTTTCAAATGTATGACAGTTTAATAACTGCATACGTCTGGATGTGTAGCTAATAGCATACTGGTAGTTGTACTCAGCTCCCCCCCTATCCGCCGTCCTGTTCCGCCATCCATAGCCCAGACAGGCACCTTAATCCACCTAGATTTTGAGAAGAGCCCACCAGTAGAACCAGAGTTATTAAAATATCTTAAGAACTACAACAACAACAACAACAAAATCAACAACAACAACAGAACCAGACTGTTCAATAGATGATGCGCATCATCGCAAATCCACCACTACGTTCAACCCCCACCCAATGCTTTTGGACACCACCACCCCACCCCCACACACCCTATACACCCACCCTTCTGGAAGGAGACAAATGTTAATACCCTCTTCCACTCCGCAATCATAGGGGTTACTCACATACCAAAGTTGGTTGAATTTGCTCAAATAAATGTTTTTGAGAATGGTGCAACTGGGTAGCGGATACTGTAGATAGACAGCAGCTCACGTGGCACTTTGGGTCAGGTGAGCTAAAAATAGCCGACCCAGCCTGAATGATTCACCATACTTGTACATGTGTGCACATGTTGTAAGAGATAGTAGTTGAACTTATATTACTAGCAGAACAGTGAGGTGCATGAATTTACATTTTGTCTCCAGTTCATGTTTGTATGGTGAGAAATACATTAAATTTCAGCAATTTGGTAAATTTCACAAAATGGCACTACCACTCTCAGATGTTGCAGTGTACTTGTAAAACCTAGTCGTATATACACCAAATTTTATAATGTATTGGTGCAGTATAAATATCAATATATCAGAGTAGTATAGGGAAATACATTCCACTTATTTTTTCGAGGGTCGAAAATTCTTGTAAATTTGCCAATTTGTCAGATTCATCGAAATGTTTCGGATATGGTTCTGTACTGATAAGGCCTGGTTGTTACAACCAAATTGTATTTTTTATTGTTGTAGTACTAGTATCAGTGTACCAGTCCATTATAGTGAAGTACTTATTTGTGCGCCTCCAATAGAGATATTAACACCATACATATCATCTTTCTCGCACTGTAAGCGCTTAGAGCATGTTTTGTATGGAGT
>CM067375.1:982217-1005163 GCA_034401795.1 Chaetoderma sp. LZ-2023a | reverse complement strand
AATGGGTTGAAATCCTAATGGTCCAGGTTAGTGTTACAGGCCCTTGGGCTTCTTGTTGATAGCGCCTTCTATATTTATTTTATGTTTGAAGTCAAGCGTCAAAGTTTGTTGCATAGTTGTAAAGTCGAGCATCATGGTTGCATTGCAACCATATTTCTGGTTATAATTGCGATTATTCAATTAATTGATACTTAACGCTTATCCACCCAATATCAAAAAGTTAACTTTTTAGAGAGAGAGTAATATATATATATATATATATATATATATATATATATATATATATATATATATATATATATATATATATATATATATATATATATATATATTGGTGTATGTTTGAGAAACATTGTTACTTTGTCGTTTCTATCTTAGCAATACAACTTTAGAAAGTTCTACGTTAATCTTTGAAAACATTTTGACTGAAAATAATTACTACATCAGCATGCAATAAATTTTAGTCCAATTGTTTTCAAAATATTCAGTATGTTTCATAATGGGGTTATTTGAAAACTTCTTTCACAGGAAGAATGTGGTTAAGATCAGTTGAACAAAAGTAGGTAGCCATTTCATTTTGTTACCATTAAAAGCTGACTAAGTTGTCTAACAAAGTATTAATCAACCTTGTGTAAAATGAGCTGAATTTTAAACATGATGAATATGTTTTTAAACTGTAGCACTGCTCATATATGTTAGCATTGATTGTTTTCAAAGTAAACACAGACTATATATTAACATTTCAAATGAGGCGGATGAAATATCTTAATGCAGCACTGCATAACAATTATGCTCCAGCTAATTCACACAAGTGTGGTGGTAAAGGACAATGCAATGACAATTGACTCAAGTCCTACCATTTTCCTACAGCAGGCAGATTAAAATATATACTAAATTGAATAATTGTGCAAGTCTAAGTACATGGTTACCTATAATGTTAGGAAGCAGCATGGTAACATTGATGTCACACAGGTCAGAACTCACGTTCGCTGTGACAAACAGGAGACAGGTGGGACGTTTAATTCCGCAGAATTCTTGTTGACCAAAACAACTACAAAAAGAGAAAAAAACTGGCGATTCGAATTGAACCTAGTGTTAAGAATTATGGAGTACGTTTTGAAAAAA
This sequence comes from Chaetoderma sp. LZ-2023a, assembly GCA_034401795.1. Lineage (NCBI taxonomy): Eukaryota > Metazoa > Mollusca > Caudofoveata > Chaetodermatida > Chaetodermatidae > Chaetoderma > Chaetoderma sp. LZ-2023a. The sequence goes on along the minus strand of CM067375.1, from coordinate 1,004,038 downwards.
AATTTCCTTCTGCTTTCTACCATCATAACCATGTCTCCATCTTGGATTTGTCTAGTTAGTTAAATCTGTGAATATTTTTTCATAGTACAGAATTCCATTTAATTTTGGAACTTACGGCGTGTTCTTACTGGCGAGTTAATCAGGAGTAACGGCATACACGCTGGTTAAATCTCTAGTGAGAACACAGCCTGATACATTTAGATCTCCAATAATTAGTTCAATCCATCCCTTTATCTGTGTGAATGCATGCCTGCTTTGTTACTACTTATATATATATATATATATATATATATATATATATATATATATGCCATTTCTCTACAATTCTTTACTGCCTGTTCATGGTTGAACATTAAATTTTATATTTCATCCAACGTTTTTTGTAATCTTCATTCAGATTGGCTGCCCAATACCATCCGTAAGTTACCAACTGATCACCTGCAGTTTTGATTGTCAATCAACGTAATCTTTAGCTATGCCACAGTGATTATTAGGTCGACTTTACGAAGTAAAACGCGCTATTGTGGTACCCTGCATGTCATTGGTGATGGTGGTGTCGCATCGTCCAGCCTTTTATATTTAAATAGAAGTAGTATTAGTAGTAGTAAATAGAAGTAGTATTAGTAGTAGTAAATATAAGTAGTATTAGTAGTAGTAAATAGAAGTAGTATTAGTAGTAGTAAATAGAAGTAGTATTAGTAGTAGTAAACAGAAGTAGTAAATAGAAGTAGTATTAGTAGTAGTAAATAGAAGTAGTAAATAGAAGTAGTATTAGTAGTAGTAAATAGAAGTAGTATTAGTAGTAGTAAATAGAAGTAGTATTAGTAGTAGTAAATAGAAGTAGCAGTATTAGTAGTAGTAAATAGAAGTAGTATTGGTAGTAGTAAATATAAGTAGTATTAGTAGTAGTAAATAGAAGTAGTATTAGTAGTAGTAAACAGAAGTAGTAAATAGAAGTAGTATTAGTAGTAGGAAATAGAAGTAGTATTAGTAGTAGTAAATAGAAGTAGTATTAGTAGTAGTAAACAGAAGTAGTAAATAGAAGTAGTATTAGTAGTAGTAAATAGAAGTAGTATTAGTAGTAGTAAATAGAAGTAGTATTAGTAGTAGTAAATAGAAGTAGTAGTATTAGTAGTAGTAAATAGAAGTAGTACTAGTAGTAGGAAATAGAAGTAGTATTAGTAGTAGTAGTAAATAGAAGTAGTATTAGTAGTAGTAAATAGAAGTAGTATTAGTAGTAGTAAATAGAAGTAGTATTAGTAGTAGTAAATAGAAGTAGTATTAGTAGTAGTAAATAGAAGTAGTATTAGTAGTAGTAAATAGAAGTAGTATTAGTAGTAGTAAATAGAAGTAGTATTAGTAGTAGTAAATAGAAGTAGTATTAGTAGTAGTAAATAGAAGTAGTAGTATTAGTAGTAGTAAATAGAAGTAGTATTCGTAGTAGGAAATAGAAGTAGTATTAGTAGTAGTAAATAGAAGTAGTATTAGTAGTATTAAATAGAAGTAGTATTAGTAGTAGTAAATAGAAGTAGTATTAGTAGTAGTAAACAGAAGTAGTAAATAGAAGTAGTATTAGTAGTAGTAAACAGAAGTAGTAAATAGAAGTAGTATTAGTAGTAGTAAATAGAAGTAGTATTAGTAGTAGTAAATAGAAGTAGTATTAGTAGTAGTAAATAGAAGTAGTATTAGTAGTAGTAAATAGAAGTAGTAGTATTAGTAGTAGTAAATAGAAGTAGTATTAGTAGTAGTAAATAGAAGTAGTATTAGTAGTAGTAAATAGAAGTAGTATTAGTAGTAGTAAATAGAAGTAGTAAATAGAAGTAGTATTAGTAGTAGTAAATAGAAGTAGTATTGGTAGTAGTAAATAGAAGTAGTATTAGTAGTAGTAAATAGAAGTAGTATTAGTAGTAGGAAATAGAAGTAGTATTAGTAGTAGTAAATAGAAGTAGTATTAGTAGTAGTAAATAGAAGTAGTAGTATCAGCAGTAGCAGTAAATAGAAGTAGTATTAGTAGTAGTAAATAGAAGTAGTATTAGTAGTAGGAAATAGAAGTAGTATTAGTAGTAGTAAATAGAAGTAGTATTAGTAGTAGTAAATAGAAGTAGTATTAGTAGTAGTAAATAGAAGTAGTATTAGTAGTAGTAAACAGAAGTAGTAAATAGAAGTAGTATTAGTAGTAGTAAATAGAAGTAGTATTAGTAGTAGTAAATAGAAGTAGTATTAGTAGTAGTAAATAGAAGTAGTATTAGTACTAGGAAATAGAAGTAGTATTAGTAGTAGTAAATAGAAGTAGTATTAGTAGTAGTAAATAGAAGTAGTATTAGTAGTAGTAAATAGAAGTAGTATTAGTAGTAGTAAATAGAAGTAGTATTAGTAGTAGTAAATAGAAGTAGTATTAGTAGTAGTAAATAGAAGTAGTATTAGTAGTAGTAAATAGAAGTAGTATTAGTAGTAGTAAATAGAAGTAGTATTAGTAGTAGTAAATAGAAGTAGTATTAGTAGTAGTAAATAGAAGTAGTATTAGTAGTAGTAAATAGAAGTAGTAGTATTAGTAGTAGTAAATAGAAGTAGTATTAGTAGTAGTAAATAGAAGTAGTATTAGTAGTAGTAAATAGAAGTAGTATTAGTAGTAGTAAACAGAAGTAGTATTAGTAGTAGTAAATAGAAGTAGTATTAGTAGTAGTAAATAGAAGTAGTATTAGTAGTAGTAAACAGAAGTAGTAAATAGAAGTAGTATTAGTAGTAGTAAATAGAAGTAGTAAATAGAAGTAGTATTAGTAGTAGTAAATAGAAGTAGTATTAGTAGTAGTAAATAGAAGTAGTATTAGTAGTAGTAAATAGAAGTAGTAGTATTAGTAGTAGTAAATAGAAGTAGTATTAGTAGTAGGAAATAGAAGTAGTATTAGTAGTAGTAAATAGAAGTAGTATTAGTAGTAGTAAACAGAAGTAGTAAATAGAAGTAGTATTAGTAGTAGTAAATAGAAGTAGTATTAGTAGTAGTAAATAGAAGTAGTAAATAGAAGTAGTATTAGTAGTAGTAAATAGAAGTAGTATTAGTGGTAGTAAATAGAAGTAGTAGTATTAGTAGTAGTAAATAGAAGTAGTATTAGTAGTAGTAAATAGAAGTAGTATTAGTAGTAGTAAATAGAAGTAGTATTAGTAGTAGTAAATAGAAGTAGTATTAGTAGTAGTAAACAGAAGTAGTAACTAGAAGTAGTATTAGTAGTAGGAAATAGAAGTAGTATTAGTAGTAGTAAATAGAAGTAGTATTAGTAGTAGTAAACAGAAGTAGTATTAGTAGTAGTAAATAGAAGTAGTATTAGTAGTAGTAAATAGAAGTAGTATTAGTAATAGTAAATAGAAGTAGTAAATAGAAGTAGTATTAGTAGTAGTAAATAGAAGTAGTATTAGTAGTAGTAAATAGAAGTAGTATTTGTAGTAGTAAATAGAAGTAGTATTAGTAGTAGTAAATAGAAGTAGTATTAGTAGTAGTAAATAGAAGTATTAAATAGAAGTAGTATTAGTAGTAGTAAATAGAAGTAGTATTAGTAGTAGTAAATAGAAGTAGTATTAGTAGTAGTAAATAGAAGTAGTAGTATTAGTAGTAGTAAATAGAAGTAGTATTAGTAGTAGTAAATAGAAGTAGTAAATAGAAGTAGTATTAGTAGTAGTAAATAGAAGTAGTATTAGTAGTAGTAAATAGAAGTAGTATTAGTAGTAGTAAATAGAAGTAGTATTAGTAGTAGTAAATAGAAGTAGTATTAGTAGTAGTAAATAGAAGTAGTATTAGTAGTAGTAAATAGAAGTAGTATTAGTAGTAGTAAATAGAAGTAGTATTAGTAGTAGTAAATAGAAGTAGTATTAGTAGTAGTAAATAGAAGTAGTATTAGTAGTAGTAAATAGAAGTAGTATTAGTAGTAGTAAATAGAAGTAGTAAATAGAAGTAGTATTAGTAGTAGTAAATAGAAGTAGTATTAGTAGTAGTAAATAGAAGTAGTATTAGTAGTAGTAAATAGAAGTAGTAAATAGAAGTAGTATTAGTAGTAGTAAATAGAAGTAGTAGTAGTAGTAAATAGTAGTAAATAGAAGTAGTATTAGTAGTAGTAAATAGAAGTAGTATTAGTAGTAGTAAATAGAAGTAGTAGTATTAGTAGTAGTAAATAGAAGTAGTATTAGTAGTAGTAAATAGAAGTAGTATTAGTAGTAGTAAATAGAAGTAGTATTAGTAGTAGTAAATAGAAGTAGTATTAGTAGTAGTAAAAGAAGTAGTAACTAGAAGTAGTATTAGTAGTAGGTAAATAGAAGTAGTATTAGTAGTAGTAAATAGAAGTAGTATTAGTAGTAGTAAATAGAAGTAGTATTAGTAGTAGTAAATAGAAGTAGTATTAGTAGTAGTAAATAGAAGTAGTATTAGTAGTAGTAGAATAGAAGTAGTATTAGTAGTAGTAAATAGAAGTAGTATTAGTAGTAGTAAATAGAAGTAGTATTTGTAGTAGTAAATAGAAGTAGTATTAGTAGTAGTAAATAGAAGTAGTATTAGTAGTAGTAAATAGAAGTAGAAGTAGTATTAGTAGTAGTAAATTAGTATTAGTAGTAGTAAATAGAAGTAGTATTAGTAGTAGTAAATAGAAGTAGTAGTATTAGTAGTAGTAAATAGAAGTAGTATTAGTAGTAGTAAATAGAAGTAGTATTAGTAGTAGTAAATAGAAGTAGTAGTATAGTAGTAGTAGTAAATAGAAGTAGTATTAGTAGTAGTAAATAGAAGTAGTATTAGTAGTAGTAAATAGAAGTAGTATTAGTAGTAGTAAATAGAAGTAGTATTAGTAGTAGTAAACAGAAGTAGTAAATAGAAGTAGTATTAGTAGTAGTAAATAGAAGTAGTAATAGAAGTAGTATTAGTAGTAGTAAATAGAAGTAGTATTAGTAGTAGTAAATAGAAGTAGTATTAGTAGTAGGAAATAGAAGTAGTATTAGTAGTAGTAAATAGAAGTAGTATTAGTAGTAGTAAATAGAAGTAGTATTAGTAGTAGTAAATAGAAGTAGTATTAGTAGTAGTAAATAGAAGTAGTATTAGTAGTAGTAAATAGAAGTAGTATTAGTAGTAGTAAATAGAAGTAGTATTAGTAGTAGTAAATAGAAGTAGTATTAGTAGTAGTAAATAGAAGTAGTATTAGTAGTAGTAAATAGAAGTAGTATTAGTAGTAGTAAATAGAAGTAGTATTAGTAGTAGTAAATAGAAGTAGTAAATAGAAGTAGTATTAGTAGTAGTAAATAGAAGTAGTATTAGTAGTAGTAAATAGAAGTAGTATTAGTAGTAGTAAATAGAAGTAGTATTAGTAGTAGTAAATAGAAGTAGTATTAGTAGTAGTAAATAGAAGTAGTATTAGTAGTAGTAAATAGAAGTAGTATTAGTAGTAGTAAATAGAAGTAGTATTAGTAGTAGTAAATAGAAGTAGTAAATAGAAGTAGTATTATTAGTAGTAAATAGAAGTAGTATTAGTAGTAGTAAATAGAAGTAGTATTAGTAGTAGTAAATAGAGTAGTAGTATTAGTAGTAGTAAATAGAAGTAGTATTAGTAGTAGTAAATAGAAGTAGTATTAGTAGTAGTAAATAGAAGTAGTATTAGTAGTAGTAAATAGAAGTAGTATTAGTAGTAGTAAATAGAAGTAGTATTAGTAGTAGTGAACAGAAGTAGTAAATAGAAGTAGTATTAGTAGTAGTAAATAGAAGTAGTAAATAGAAGTAGTATTAGTAGTAGTAAATAGAAGTAGTATTAGTAGTAGTAAATAGAAGTAGTATTAGTAGTAGTAAATAGAAGTAGTATTAGTAGTAGTAAATAGAAGTAGTATTAGTAGTAGTAAATAGAAGTAGTATTAGTAGTAGTAAATAGAAGTAGTATTAGTAGTAGTAAATAGAAGTAGTATTAGTAGTAGTAAATAGAAGTAGTATTAGTAGTAGTAAATAGAAGTAGTATTAGTAGTAGTAAATAGAAGTAGTATTAGTAGTAGTAAATAGAAGTAGTATTAGTAGTAGTAAATAGAAGTAGTATTAGTAGTAGTAAATAGAAGTAGTATTAGTAGTAGTAAATAGAAGTAGTATTAGTAGTAGTAAATAGAAGTAGTATTAGTAGTAGTAAATAGAAGTAGTATTAGTAGTAGTAAATAGAAGTAGTATTAGTAGTAGTAAATAGAAGTAGTATTAGTAGTAGTAAATAGAAGTAGTATTAGTAGTAGTAAATAGAAGTAGTATTAGTAGTAGTAAACAGAAGTAGTAAATAGAAGTAGTATTAGTAGTAGTAAATAGAAGTAGTATTAGTAGTAGTAAATAGAAGTAGTATTAGTAGTAGTAAATAGAAGTAGTATTAGTAGTAGTAAATAGAAGTAGTAGTATTAGTAGTAGTAAATAGAAGTAGTATTAGTAGTAGTAAATAGAAGTAGTATTAGTAGTAGTAAATAGAAGTAGTATTAGTATTAGGAAATAGAAGTAGTATTAGTAGTAGTAAATAGAAGTAGTATTAGTAGTAGTAAATAGAAGTAGTAGTATCAGCAGTAGCAGTAAATAGAAGTAGTATTAGTAGTAGTAAATAGAAGTAGTATTAGTAGTAGGAAATAGAAGTAGTATTAGTAGTAGTAAATAGAAGTAGTATTAGTAGTAGTAAATAGAAGTAGTATTAGTAGTAGTAAATAGAAGTAGTATTAGTAGTAGTAAATAGAAGTAGTAAATAGAAGTAGTATTAGTAGTAGTAAATAGAAGTAGTAAATAGAAGTAGTATTAGTAGTAGTAAATAGAAGTAGTATTAGTAGTAGTAAATAGAAGTAGTATTAGTAGTAGTAAATAGAAGTAGTATTAGTAGTAGTAAATAGAAGTAGTATTAGTAGTAGTAAATAGAAGTAGTATTAGTAGTAGTAAATAGAAGTAGTATTAGTAGTAGTAAATAGAAGTAGTATTAGTAGTAGTAAATAGAAGTAGTATTAGTAGTAGTAAATAGAAGTAGTATTAGTAGTAGTAAATAGAAGTAGTATTAGTAGTAGTAAATAGAAGTAGTATTAGTAGTAGTAAATAGAAGTAGTATTAGTAGTAGTAAATAGAAGTAGTATTAGTAGTAGTAAATAGAAGTAGTAGTATTAGTAGTAGTAAATAGAAGTAGCATTAGTAGTAGGAAATAGAAGTAGTATTAGTAGTAGTAAATAGAAGTAGTATTAGTAGTAGTAAATAGAAGTAGTATTAGTAGTAGTAAACAGAAGTAGTATTAGTAGTAGTAAATAGAAGTAGTATTAGTAGTAGTAAATAGAAGTAGTATTAATAGTAGTAAACAGAAGTAGTAAATAGAAGTAGTATTAGTAGTAGGAAATAGAAGTAGTATTAGTAGTAGTAAATAGAAGTAGTATTAGTAGTAGTAAACAGAAGTAGTAAATAGAAGTAGTATTAGTAGTAGTAAATAGAAGTAGTATTAGTAGTAGTAAACAGAAGTAGTAAATAGAAGTAGTATTAGTAGTAGTAAATAGAAGTAGTATTAGTAGTAGTAAATAGAAGTAGTATTAGTAGTAGTAAATAGAAGTAGTATTAGTAGTAGTAAATAGAAGTAGTAGTATTAGTAGTAGTAAATAGAAGTAGTATTAGTAGTAGTAAATAGAAGTAGTATTAGTAGTAGTAAATAGAAGTAGTATTAGTAGTAGTAAATAGAAGTAGTAAATAGAAGTAGTATTAGTAGTAGTAAATAGAAGTAGTATTGGTAGTAGTAAATAGAAGTAGTATTAGTAGTAGTAAATAGAAGTAGTATTAGTAGTAGGAAATAGAAGTAGTATTAGTAGTAGTAAATAGAAGTAGTATTAGTAGTAGTAAATAGAAGTAGTAGTATCAGCAGTAGCAGTAAATAGAAGTAGTATTAGTAGTAGTAAATAGAAGTAGTATTAGTAGTAGGAAATAGAAGTAGTATTAGTAGTAGTAAATAGAAGTAGTATTAGTAGTAGTAAATAGAAGTAGTATTAGTAGTAGTAAATAGAAGTAGTATTAGTAGTAGTAAACAGAAGTAGTAAATAGAAGTAGTATTAGTAGTAGTAAATAGAAGTAGTAAATAGAAGTAGTATTAGTAGTAGTAAATAGAAGTAGTATTAGTAGTAGTAAATAGAAGTAGTATTAGTACTAGGGTATTAGTAGTAGTAAATAGAAGTAGTATTAGTAGTAGTAAATAGAAGTAGTATTAGTACTAGGAAATAGAAGTAGTATTAGTAGTAGTAAATAGAAGTAGTATTAGTAGTAGTAAATAGAAGTAGTATTAGTAGTAGTAAATAGAAGTAGTATTAGTAGTAGTAAATAGAAGTAGTATTAGTAGTAGTAAATAGAAGTAGTATTAGTAGTAGTAAATAGAAGTAGTATTAGTAGTAGTAAATAGAAGTAGTATTAGTAGTAGTAAATAGAAGTAGTATTAGTAGTAGTAAATAGAAGTAGTATTAGTAGTAGTAGTAAATAGAAGTAGTATTAGTAGTAGTAAATAGAAGTAGTATTAGTAGTAGGAAATAGAAGTAGTATTAGTAGTAGTAAATAGAAGTAGTATTAGTAGTAGTAAATAGAAGTAGTATTAGTAGTAGTAAATAGAAGTAGTATTAGTAGTAGTAAATAGAAGTAGTATTAGTAGTAGTAAATAGAAGTAGTAAATAGAAGTAGTATTAGTAGTAATAAATAGAAGTAGTATTGGTAGTAGTAAATAGAAGTAGTATTAGTAGTAGTAAATAGAAGTAGTATTAGTAGAGGAAATAGAAGTAGTATTAATAGTAGTAAATAGAAGTAGTATTAGTAGTAGTAAATAGAAGTAGTAGTATCAGCAGTAGCAGTAAATAGAAGTAGTATTAGTAGTAGTAAATAGAAGTAGTATTAGTAGTAGTAAATAGAAGTAGTATTAGTAGTAGTAAATAGAAGTAGTATTAGTAGTAGTAAATAGAAGTAGTATTAGTAGTAGTAAACAGAAGTAGTAAATAGAAGTAGTATTAGTAGTAGTAAATAGAAGTAGTAAATAGAAGTAGTATTAGTAGTAGTAAATAGAAGTAGTATTAGTAGTAGTAAATAGAAGTAGTATTTGTACTAGGACATAGAAGTAGTATTAGTAGTAGTAAATAGAAGTAGTATTAGTAGTAGTAAATAGAAGTAGTATTAGTAGTAGTAAATAGAAGTAGTATTAGTAGTAGTAAATAGAAGTAGTATTAGTAGTAGTAAATAGAAGTAGTATTAGTAGTAGTAAATAGAAGTAGTATTAGTAGTAGTAAATAGAAGTAGTATTAGTAGTAGTAAATAGAAGTAGTATTAGTAGTAGTAAATAGAAGTAGTATTAGTAGTAGTAAATAGAAGTAGTATTAGTAGTAGTAAATAGAAGTAGTAGTATTAGTAGTAGTAAATAGAAGTAGTATTAGTAGTAGGAAATAGAAGTAGTATTAGTAGTAGTAAATAGAAGTAGTATTAGTAGTAGTAAATAGAAGTAGTATTAGTAGTAGTAAATAGAAGTAGTATTAGTAGTAGTAAATAGAAGTAGTATTAGTAGTAGTAAATAGAAGTAGTATTAGTAGTAGTAAATAGAAGTAGTATTAGTAGTAGTAAACAGAAGTAGTAAATAGAAGTAGTATTAGTAGTAGTAAATAGAAGTAGTATTAGTAGTAGTAAATAGAAGTAGTATTAGTAGTAGTAAATAGAAGTAGTATTAGTAGTAGTAAATAGAAGTAGTAGTATTAGTAGTAGTAAATAGAAGTAGTATTAGTAGTAGTAAATAGAAGTAGTATTAGTAGTAGTAAATAGAAGTAGTATTAGTAGTAGTAAATAGAAGTAGTATTAGTAGTAGTAAATAGAAGTAGTATTAGTAGTAGTAAATAGAAGTAGTATTAGTAGTAGTAAATAGAAGTAGTATTAGTAGTAGTAAATAGAAGTAGTATTAGTAGTAGTAAACAGAAGTAGTAAATAGAAGTAGTATTAGTAGTAGTAAATAGAAGTAGTATTAGTAGTAGTAAATAGAAGTAGTATTAGTAGTAGTAAATAGAAGTAGTAGTATTAGTAGTAGTAAATAGAAGTAGTATTAGTAGTAGTAAATAGAAGTAGTATTAGTAGTAGTAAATAGAAGTAGTATTAGTAGTAGTAAATAGAAGTAGTAGTATTAGTAGTAGTAAATAGAAGTAGTATTAGTAGTAGTAAATAGAAGTAGTATTAGTAGTAGTAAATAGAAGTAGTATTAGTAGTAGTAAATAGAAGTAGTAAATAGAAGTAGTATTAGTAGTAGTAAATAGAAGTAGTATTGGTAGTAGTAAATAGAAGTAGTATTAGTAGTAGTAAATAGAAGTAGTATTAGTAGAGGAAATAGAAGTAGTATTAGTAGTAGTAAATAGAAGTAGTATTAGTAGTAGTAAATAGAAGTAGTATTAGTAGTAGTAAATAGAAGTAGTAGTATTAGTAGTAGTAAATAGAAGTAGTATTAGTAGTAGTAAATAGAAGTAGTATTAGTAGTAGGAAATAGAAGTAGTATTAGTAGTAGTAAATAGAAGTAGTAGTATTAGTAGTAGTAAATAGAAGTAGTATTAGTAGTAGTAAATAGAAGTAGTATTAGTAGTAGTAAATAGAAGTAGTATTAGTAGTAGTAAATAGAAGTAGTAAATAGAAGTAGTATTAGTAGTAATAAATAGAAGTAGTATTGGTAGTAGTAAATAGAAGTAGTATTAGTAGTAGTAAATAGAAGTAGTATTAGTAGAGGAAATAGAAGTAGTATTAATAGTAGTAAATAGAAGTAGTATTAGTAGTAGTAAATAGAAGTAGTAGTATCAGCAGTAGCAGTAAATAGAAGTAGTATTAGTAGTAGTAAATAGAAGTAGTATTAGTAGTAGTAAATAGAAGTAGTATTAGTAGTAGTAAATAGAAGTAGTATTAGTAGTAGTAAATAGAAGTAGTATTAGTAGTAGTAAACAGAAGTAGTAAATAGAAGTAGTATTAGTAGTAGTAAATAGAAGTAGTAAATAGAAGTAGTATTAGTAGTAGTAAATAGAAGTAGTATTAGTAGTAGTAAATAGAAGTAGTATTTGTACTAGGACATAGAAGTAGTATTAGTAGTAGTAAATAGAAGTAGTATTAGTAGTAGTAAATAGAAGTAGCATTAGTAGTAGTAAATAGAAGTAGTATTAGTAGTAGTAAATAGAAGTAGTATTAGTAGTAGTAAATAGAAGTAGTATTAGTAGTAGTAAATAGAAGTAGTATTAGTAGTAGTAAATAGAAGTAGTATTAGTAGTAGTAAATAGAAGTAGTATTAGTAGTAGTAAATAGAAGTAGTATTAGTAGTAGTAAATAGAAGTAGTATTAGTAGTAGTAAATAGAAGTAGTAGTATTAGTAGTAGTAAATAGAAGTAGTATTAGTAGTAGGAAATAGAAGTAGTATTAGTAGTAGTAAATAGAAGTAGTATTAGTAGTAGTAAATAGAAGTAGTATTAGTAGTAGTAAATAGAAGTAGTATTAGTAGTAGTAAATAGAAGTAGTATTAGTAGTAGTAAATAGAAGTAGTATTAGTAGTAGTAAATAGAAGTAGTATTAGTAGTAGTAAACAGAAGTAGTAAATAGAAGTAGTATTAGTAGTAGTAAATAGAAGTAGTATTAGTAGTAGTAAATAGAAGTAGTATTAGTAGTAGTAAATAGAAGTAGTATTAGTAGTAGTAAATAGAAGTAGTAGTATTAGTAGTAGTAAATAGAACTAGTATTAGTAGTAGTAAATAGAAGTAGTATTAGTAGTAGTAAATAGAAGTAGTATTAGTAGTAGTAAATAGAAGTAGTATTAGTAGTAGTAAATAGAAGTAGTATTAGTAGTATTAAATAGAAGTAGTATTAGTAGTAGTAAATAGAAGTAGTATTAGTAGTAGTAAATAGAAGTAGTATTAGTAGTAGTAAACAGAAGTAGTAAATAGAAGTAGTATTAGTAGTAGTAAATAGAAGTAGTATTAGTAGTAGTAAATAGAAGTAGTATTAGTAGTAGTAAATAGAAGTAGTAGTATTAGTAGTAGTAAATAGAAGTAGTATTAGTAGTAGTAAATAGAAGTAGTATTAGTAGTAGGAGATAGAAGTAGTATTAGTAGTAGTAAATAGAAGTAGTAGTATTAGTAGTAGTAAATAGAAGTAGTATTAGTAGTAGTAAATAGAAGTAGTATTAGTAGTAGTAAATAGAAGTAGTATTAGTAGTAGTAAATAGAAGTAGTAAATAGAAGTAGTATTAGTAGTAATAAATAGTAGTATTGGTAGTAGTAAATAGAAGTAGTATTAGTAGTAGTAAATAGAAGTAGTATTAGTAGAGGAAATAGAAGTAGTATTAATAGTAGTAAATAGAAGTAGTATTAGTAGTAGTAAATAGAAGTAGTAGTATCAGCAGTAGCAGTAAATAGAAGTAGTATTAGTAGTAGTAAATAGAAGTAGTATTAGTAGTAGTAAATAGAAGTAGTATTAGTAGTAGTAAATAGAAGTAGTATTAGTAGTAGTAAATAGAAGTAGTATTAGTAGTAGTAAACAGAAGTAGTAAATAGAAGTAGTATTAGTAGTAGTAAATAGAAGTAGTAAATAGAAGTAGTATTAGTAGTAGTAAATAGAAGTAGTATTAGTAGTAGTAAATAGAAGTAGTATTTGTACTAGGACATAGAAGTAGTATTAGTAGTAGTAAATAGAAGTAGTATTAGTAGTAGTAAATAGAAGTAGTATTAGTAGTAGTAAATAGAAGTAGTATTAGTAGTAGTAAATAGAAGTAGTATTAGTAGTAGTAAATAGAAGTAGTATTAGTAGTAGTAAATAGAAGTAGTATTAGTAGTAGTAAATAGAAGTAGTATTAGTAGTAGTAAATAGAAGTAGTATTAGTAGTAGTAAATAGAAGTAGTATTAGTAGTAGTAAATAGAAGTAGTATTAGTAGTAGTAAATAGAAGTAGTAGTATTAGTAGTAGTAAATAGAAGTAGTATTAGTAGTAGGAAATAGAAGTAGTATTAGTAGTAGTAAATAGAAGTAGTATTAGTAGTAGTAAATAGAAGTAGTATTAGTAGTAGTAAACAGAAGTAGTATTAGTAGTAGTAAATAGAAGTAGTATTAGTAGTAGTAAATAGAAGTAGTATTAGTAGTAGTAAATAGAAGTAGTATTAGTAGTAGTAAACAGAAGTAGTAAATAGAAGTAGTATTAGTAGTAGTAAATAGAAGTAGTATTAGTAGTAGTAAATAGAAGTAGTATTAGTAGTAGTAAATATAAGTAGTATTAGTAGTAGTAAATAGAAGTAGTAGTATTAGTAGTAGTAAATAGAACTAGTATTAGTAGTAGTAAATAGAAGTAGTATTAGTAGTAGTAAATAGAAGTAGTATTAGTAGTAGTAAATAGAAGTAGTAAATAGAAGTAGTATTAGTAGTAATAAATAGAAGTAGTATTGGTAGTAGTAAATAGAAGTAGTATTAGTAGTAGTAAATAGAAGTAGTATTAGTAGAGGAAATAGAAGTAGTATTAATAGTAGTAAATAGAAGTAGTATTAGTAGTAGTAAATAGAAGTAGTAGTATCAGCAGTAGCAGTAAATAGAAGTAGTATTAGTAGTAGTAAATAGAAGTAGTATTAGTAGTAGTAAATAGAAGTAGTATTAGTAGTAGTAAATAGAAGTAGTATTAGTAGTAGTAAATAGAAGTAGTATTAGTAGTAGTAAATAGAAGTAGTATTAGTAGTAGTAAATAGAAGTAGTATTAGTAGTAGTAAATAGAAGTAGTATTAGTAGTAGTAAATAGAAGTAGTATTAGTAGTAGTAAATAGAAGTAGTATTAGTAGTAGTAAATAGAAGTAGTATTAGTAGTAGTAAATAGAAGTAGTAGTATTAGTAGTAGTAAATAGAAGTAGTATTAGTAGTAGGAAATAGAAGTAGTATTAGTAGTAGTAAATAGAAGTAGTATTAGTAGTAGTAAATAGAAGTAGTATTAGTAGTAGTAAATAGAAGTAGTATTAGTAGTAGTAAATAGAAGTAGTATTAGTAGTAGTAAACAGTAAGTAGTAAATAGAAGTAGTATTAGTAGTAGTAAATAGAAGTAGTATTAGTAGTAGTAAATAGAAGTAGTATTAGTAGTAGTAAATAGAAGTAGTATTAGTAGTAGTAAATAGAAGTAGTATTAGTAGTAGTAAATAGAAGTAGTATTAGTAGTAGGAAATAGAAGTAGTATTAGTAGTAGTAAATAGAAGTAGTAATATTAGTAGTAGTAAATAGAAGTAGTATTAGTAGTAGTAAATAGAAGTAGTATTAGTAGTAGTAAATAGAAGTAGTATTAGTAGTAGTAAATAGAAGTAGTAAATAGAAGTAGTATTAGTAGTAATAAATAGAAGTAGTATTGGTAGTAGTAAATAGAAGTAGTATTAGTAGTAGTAAATAGAAGTAGTATTAGTAGAGGAAATAGAAGTAGTATTAATAGTAGTAAATAGAAGTAGTATTAGTAGTAGTAAATAGAAGTAGTAGTATCAGCAGTAGCAGTAAATAGAAGTAGTATTAGTAGTAGTAAATAGAAGTAGTATTAGTAGTAGTAAATAGAAGTAGTATTAGTAGTAGTAAATAGAAGTAGTATTAGTAGTAGTAAATAGAAGTAGTATTAGTAGTAGTAAACAGAAGTAGTAAATAGAAGTAGTATTAGTAGTAGTAAATAGAAGTAGTAAATAGAAGTAGTATTAGTAGTAGTAAATAGAAGTAGTATTAGTAGTAGTAAATAGAAGTAGTATTTGTACTAGGACATAGAAGTAGTATTAGTAGTAGTAAATAGAAGTAGTATTAGTAGTAGTAAATAGAAGTAGTATTAGTAGTAGTAAATAGAAGTAGTATTAGTAGTAGTAAATAGAAGTAGTATTAGTAGTAGTAAATAGAAGTAGTATTAGTAGTAGTAAATAGAAGTAGTATTAGTAGTAGTAAATAGAAGTAGTATTAGTAGTAGTAAATAGAAGTAGTATTAGTAGTAGTAAATAGAAGTAGTATTAGTAGTAGTAAATAGAAGTAGTATTAGTAGTAGTAAATAGAAGTAGTAGTATTAGTAGTAGTAAATAGAAGTAGTATTAGTAGTAGGAAATAGAAGTAGTATTAGTAGTAGTAAATAGAAGTAGTATTAGTAGTAGTAAATAGAAGTAGTATTAGTAGTAGTAAACAGAAGTAGTATTAGTAGTAGTAAATAGAAGTAGTATTAGTAGTAGTAAATAGAAGTAGTATTAGTAGTAGTAAACATAAGTAGTAAATAGAAGTAGTATTAGTAGTAGTAAATAGAAGTAGTATTAGTAGTAGTAAATAGAAGTAGTATTAGTAGTAGTAAATATAAGTAGTATTAGTAGTAGTAAATAGAAGTAGTAGTATTAGTAGTAGTAAATAGAAGTAGTATTAGTAGTAGTAAATAGAAGTAGTATTAGTAGTAGTAAATAGAAGTAGTATTAGTAGTAGTAAATAGAAGTAGTAAATAGAAGTAGTATTAGTAGTAATAAATAGAAGTAGTATTGGTAGTAGTAAATAGAAGTAGTATTAGTAGTAGTAAATAGAAGTAGTATTAGTAGAGGAAATAGAAGTAGTATTAATAGTAGTAAATAGAAGTAGTATTAGTAGTAGTAAATAGAAGTAGTAGTATCAGCAGTAGCAGTAAATAGAAGTAGTATTAGTAGTAGTAAATAGAAGTAGTATTAGTAGTAGTAAATAGAAGTAGTATTAGTAGTAGTAAATAGAAGTAGTATTAGTAGTAGTAAACAGAAGTAGTAAATAGAAGTAGTATTAGTAGTAGTAAATAGAAGTAGTAAATAGAAGTAGTATTAGTAGTAGTAAATAGAAGTAGTATTAGTAGTAGTAAATAGAAGTAGTATTTGTACTAGGACATAGAAGTAGTATTAGTAGTAGTAAATAGAAGTAGTATTAGTAGTAGTAAATAGAAGTAGTATTAGTAGTAGTAAATAGAAGTAGTATTAGTAGTAGTAAATAGAAGTAGTATTAGTAGTAGTAAATAGAAGTAGTATTAGTAGTAGTAAATAGAAGTAGTATTAGTAGTAGTAAATAGAAGTAGTATTAGTAGTAGTAAATAGAAGTAGTATTAGTAGTAGTAAATAGAAGTAGTATTAGTAGTAGTAAATAGAAGTAGTATTAGTAGTAGTAAATAGAAGTAGTAGTATTAGTAGTAGTAAATAGAAGTAGTATTAGTAGTAGGAAATAGAAGTAGTATTAGTAGTAGTAAATAGAAGTAGTATTAGTAGTAGTAAATAGAAGTAGTATTAGTAGTAGTAAACAGAAGTAGTATTAGTAGTAGTAAATAGAAGTAGTATTAGTAGTAGTAAATAGAAGTAGTATTAGTAGTAGTAAACAGAAGTAGTAAATAGAAGTAGTATTAGTAGTAGTAAATAGAAGTAGTATTAGTAGTAGTAAATAGAAGTAGTATTAGTAGTAGTAAATAGAAGTAGTATTAGTAGTAGTAAATAGAAGTAGTAGTATTAGTAGTAGTAAATAGAAGTAGTATTAGTAGTAGTAAATAGAAGTAGTATTAGTAGTAGTAAATAGAAGTAGTATTAGTAGTAGTAAATAGAAGTAGTAAATAGAAGTAGTATTAGTAGTAATAAATAGAAGTAGTATTGGTAGTAGTAAATAGAAGTAGTATTAGTAGTAGTAAATAGAAGTAGTATTAGTAGAGGAAATAGAAGTAGTATTAGTAGTAGTAAATAGAAGTAGTATTAGTAGTAGTAAATAGAAGTAGTAGTATCAGCAGTAGCAGTAAATAGAAGTAGTATTAGTAGTAGTAAATAGAAGTAGTATTAGTAGTAGTAAATAGAAGTAGTATTAGTAGTAGTAAATAGAAGTAGTATTAGTAGTAGTAAACAGAAGTAGTAAATAGAAGTAGTATTAGTAGTAGTAAATAGAAGTAGTAAATAGAAGTAGTATTAGTAGTAGTAAATAGAAGTAGTATTAGTAGTAGTAAATAGAAGTAGTATTTGTACTAGGACATAGAAGTAGTATTAGTAGTAGTAAATAGAAGTAGTATTAGTAGTAGTAAATAGAAGTAGTATTAGTAGTAGTAAATAGAAGTAGTATTAGTAGTAGTAAATAGAAGTAGTATTAGTAGTAGTAAATAGAAGTAGTATTAGTAGTAGTAAATAGAAGTAGTATTAGTAGTAGTAAATAGAAGTAGTATTAGTAGTAGTAAATAGAAGTAGTATTAGTAGTAGTAAATAGAAGTAGTATTAGTAGTAGTAAATAGAAGTAGTATTAGTAGTAGTAAATAGAAGTAGTAGTATTAGTAGTAGTAAATAGAAGTAGTATTAGTAGTAGGAAATAGAAGTAGTATTAGTAGTAGTAAATAGAAGTAGTATTAGTAGTAGTAAATAGAAGTAGTATTAGTAGTAGTAAATAGAAGTAGTATTAGTAGTAGTAAATAGAAGTAGTATTAGTAGTAGTAAATAGAAGTAGTATTAGTAGTAGTAAACAGAAGTAGTAAATAGAAGTAGTATTAGTAGTAGTAAATAGAAGTAGTAAATAGAAGTAGTAGTATTAGTAGTAGTAAATAGAAGTAGTATTAGTAGTAGTAAATAGAAGTAGTATTAGTAGTAGTAAATAGAAGTAGTATTAGTAGTAGTAAATAGAAGTAGTATTAGTAGTAGTAAATAGAAGTAGTATTAGTAGTAGTAAATAGAAGTAGTATTGGTAGTAGTAAATAGAAGTAGTATTAGTAGTAGTAAATAGAAGTAGTATTAGTAGTAGTAAACAGAAGTAGTAAATAGAAGTAGTATTAGTAGTAGGAAATAGAAGTAGTATTAGTAGTAGTAAATAGAAGTAGTATTAGTAGTAGTAAACAGAAGTAGTAAATAGAAGTAGTATTAGTAGTAGTAAATAGAAGTAGTATTAGTAGTAGTAAATAGAAGTAGTATTAGTAGTAGTAAATAGAAGTAGTAGTATTAGTAGTAGTAAATAGAAGTAGTATTAGTAGTAGTAAATAGAAGTAGTATTAGTAGTAGTAAATAGAAGTAGTATTAGTAGTAGTAAATAGAAGTAGTATTAGTAGTAGTAAATAGAAGTAGTATTAGTAGTAGTAAACAGAAGTAGTAAATAGAAGTAGTATTAGTAGTAGTAAATAGAAGTAGTATTAGTAGTAGTAAATAGAAGTAGTATTAGTAGTAGTAAATAGAAGTAGTATTAGTAGTAGTAAATAGAAGTAGTATTAGTAGTAGTAAATAGAAGTAGTATTAGTAGTAGTAAATAGAAGTAGTATTAGTAGTAGTAAATAGAAGTAGTATTAGTAGTAGTAAATAGAAGTAGTATTAGTAGTAGTAAATAGAAGTAGTATTAGTAGTAGTAAATAGAAGTAGTATTAGTAGTAGTAAATAGAAGTAGTATTAGTAGTAGGAAATGGAAGTAGTATTAGTAGTAGTAAATAGAAGTAGTATTAGTAGTAGTAAATAGAAGTAGTATTAGTAGTAGTAAACAGAAGTAGTATTAGTAGTAGTAAATAGAAGTAGTATTAGTAGTAGTAAATAGAAATAGTATTAGTAGTAGTAAACAGAAGTAGTAAATAGAAGTAGTATTAGTAGTAGTAAATAGAAGTAGTAAATAGAAGTAGTATTAGTAGTAGTAAATAGAAGTAGTATTAGTAGTAGTAAATAGAAGTAGTATTAGTAGTAGTAAATAGAAGTAGTAGTATTAGTAGTAGTAAATAGAAGTAGTATTGGTAGTAGTAAATAGAAGTAGTATTAGTAGTAGTAAATAGAAGTAGTATTAGTAGTAGTAAACAGAAGTAGTAAATAGAAGTAGTATTAGTAGTAGGAAATAGAAGTAGTATTAGTAGTAGTAAATAGAAGTAGTATTAGTAGTAGTAAACAGAAGTAGTAAATAGAGGTAGTATTAGTAGTAGTAAATAGAAGTAGTATTAGTAGTAGTAAATAGAAGTAGTATTAGTAGTAGTAAATAGAAGTAGTAGTATTAGTAGTAGTAAATAGAAGTAGTATTAGTAGTAGTAAATAGAAGTAGTATTAGTAGTAGTAAATAGAAGTAGTATTAGTAGTAGGAAATAGAAGTAGTATTAGTAGTAGTAAATAGAAGTAGTATTAGTAGTAGTAAACAGAAGTAGTAAATAGAAGTAGTATTAGTAGTAGTAAATAGAAGTAGTATTAGTAGTAGTAAATAGAAGTAGTATTAGTAGTAGGAAATAGAAGTAGTATTAGTAGTAGTAAATAGAAGTAGTAAATAGAAGTAGTATTAGTAGTAGTAAATAGAAGTAGTATTAGTAGTAGTAAATAGAAGTAGTATTAGTAGTAGTAAATAGAAGTAGTATTAGTAGTAGTAAATAGAAGTAGTATTAGTAGTAGTAAATAGAAGTAGTAAATAGAAGTAGTATTAGTAGTAGGAAATAGAAGTAGTATTAGTAGTAGTAAATAGAAGTAGTAAATAGAAGTAGTATTAGTAGTAGTAAATAGAAGTAGTATTAGTAGTAGTAAATAGAAGTAGTATTAGTAGTAGTAAATAGAAGTAGTATTAGTAGTAGTAAATAGAAGTAGTATTAGTAGTAGTAAATAGAAGTAGTAGTATTAGTAGTAGTAAATAGAAGTAGTATTAGTAGTAGGAAATAGAAGTAGTATTAGTAGTAGTAAATAGAAGTAGTATTAGTAGTAGTAAATAGAAGTAGTATTAGTAGTAGTAAATAGAAGTAGTATTAGTAGTAGTAAACAGAAGTAGTAAATAGAAGTAGTATTAGTAGTAGTAAATAGAAGTAGTATTAGTAGTAGGAAATAGAAGTAGTATTAGTAGTAGTAAATAGAAGTAGTAAATAGAAGTAGTATTAGTAGTAGTAAATAGAAGTAGTATTAGTAGTAGGAAATAGAAGTAGTATTAGTAGTAGTAAATAGAAGTAGTATTAGTAGTAGTAAATAGAAGTAATATTAGTAGTAGTAAATAGAAGTAGTAGTATTAGTAGTAGTAAATAGAAGTAGTATTAGTAGTAGGAAATAGAAGTAGTATTAGTAGTAGTAAATAGAAGTAGTATTAGTAGTAGGAAATAGAAGTAGTATTAGTAGTAGGAAATAGAAGTAGTATTAGTAGTAGTAAATAGAAGTAATATTAGTAGTAGTATTGGTAGTAGCAATAGCAGCAGTGTATCAGCAGTAGCAGTAATAGCTGTAGTATCATCAGTAGTTGCTGTAGTATCAGCAGTAGTAGCTGTAGTATCAGCAGTAGTAGTAGCAGTAGTATCAGCAGTAGTGGAAGTAGTAGCTGTAGTATCAGCAGTAGTAGCTGTAGTATCAGCAGTAGTAGCAGTATCAGCAGTAGTAGCTGTTGTATCAGCAGTAGTAGCTGTAGTATCAGCAGTAGTAGCAGTAGCTGTAATATCAGCAGTAGTAGCAGTAGCAGTAGTAGCTGTAATATCAGCAGTAGTAGCAGCAGTATCCATAGTAGTAGCGGTAGCAGTATCAGCAGTAGCAGTAAAAAGAAGTAGTAGTAGCAGTAGCAGCAGTAGCAGTATCAGTAAATAGAAGTAGTAGTATCAGCAGTAGCAGTAAATAGTAGTAGTATTAGTAGTAGTAAATAGAAGTAGTATTAGTAGTAGTAAATAGAAGTAGTATTAGTAGTAGTAAATAGAAGTAGTAGTATCAGTAGTAGTAAATAGAAGTAGTATTAGTAGTAGTAAATAGAAGTAGTATTAGTAGTAGTAAGTAGAAGTAGTATTAGTAGTAGTAAATAGAAGTAGTATTAGTAGTAGTAAATAGAAGTAGTATTGGTAGTAGCAATAGCAGCAGTGTATCAGCAGTAGCAGTAGTAGCTGTAGTATCAGCAGTAGTAGCTGTAGTATCAGCAGTAGTAGAAGTAGTAGCTGTAGTATCAGCAGTAGTAGCTGTAGTATTAGCAGTAGTAGCAGTAGCAGCAGTAGTAGCTGTAGTATCAGCAGTAGTAGCTGTAGTATCAGCAGTAGTAGCTGTAGTATCAGCAGTAGTAGTAGCAGTAGTATCAGCGGTAGTGGAAGTAGTAGCTGTAGTATCAGCAGTAGTAGCTGTACTATCAGCAGTAGTAGCAGTATCAGCAGTAGTAGCTGTAGTATCAGCAGTAGTAGCTGTAGTATCAGCAGTAGTAGCAGTTGCTGTAATATCAGCAGTAGTAGCAGTAGCAGTAGTAGCTGTAGTATCAGTAGTAGTAGCAGCAGTATCCATAGTAGTAGCGGTAGCAGTATCAGCAGTAGCAGTAAAAAGAAGTAGTAGTAGCAGTAGCAGTATCAGTAAATAGAAGTAGTAGTATCAGCAGTAGCAGTAAATAGTAGTAGTATTAGTAGTAGTAAATAGAAGTAGTATTAGTAGTAGTAAATAGAAGTAGTATTAGTAGTATTAAATAGAAGTAGTATTAGTAGTAGTAAATAGAAGTAGTATTAGTAGTAGTAAATAGAAGTAGTATTAGTAGTAGTAAATAGAAGTAGTAGTATCAGTAGTAGTAAATAGAAGTAGTATTAGTAGTAGTAAATAGAAGTAGTATTAGTAGTAGTAAATAGAAGTAGTATTAGTAGTAGTAAATAGAAGTAGTATTAGTAGTAGTAAATAGAAGTAGTATTAGTAGTAGTAAATAGAAGTAGTATTAGTAGTAGTAAATAGAAGTAGTATTAGTAGTAGTAAATAGAAGTAGTATTAGTAGTAGTAAATAGAAGTAGTATTGGTAGTAGCAATAGCAGCAGTGTATCAGCAGTAGCAGTAGTAGCTGTAGTATCAGCAGTAGTAGCTGTAGTATCAGCAGTAGCAGTAGTAGCTGTAGTATCAGCAGCAGTAGCTGTAGCATCAGCAGTAGTAGCTGTAGTATCAGCAGTAGTAGCAGTAGCAGCAGTAGTAGCT